>JADLSH010000115.1:2670000-2673833 GCA_016169945.1 Trachythela sp. YZ-2020
AAAATTAAAATTAAAATTGGAAATTAGGAAATTAAAAATTAAAATTCATTAAATTAATTAGAGAATTAAAATTAAAAAATTAAAAATTAAAGAATTAAAATTAAAATTAAAATTAAAATTAAAATTAAATTAAATTAAATTAAAATTAAAATTAAAATTAAAATTAAAATTAAAATTAAAATTAAAATTAAAATTAAAATTAAAAATTAAAATTAAAATTAAAATTAAGAATTAAGAATTAAAATTAAAATTAAATTAAAATTAAATTAAAATTAAATTAAAATTAAAATTAAATTAAATTAAGGATTAAAATTAATTAATTAAAAATTAAAATTAAATTAAAATTAAATTGATTAAAATTGGAAATTAAAGAAATTAGATTAAATTAAAAAAATTAATAAAAATTAAAATTAAAATTAAAATTAAAATTAAAAATTAAAATTAAAATTAAAATTAAAATTAAAATTAAAATTAAATTAAAATTAAAATTAAAATTAAATTAATTAAAAATTAAATTAAATTAAAATTAAGAAAAATTAAAATTAAAATTAAAATTAAATTAAGAAATTAAATTAAATTAATTGAAATTAAAATTAAATTAAAATTAAAATTAAAGTAAATTAAGAATTAAATTAATTACAAAGAATTACAATTAATTAAAATTAAATTAAATTAAAATTAAAATTAAATTAAAATTAAATTCAATTAAATTAAAATTAAAATTAAAATTAAAATTAAAGATTAAAATTAAAACTTAAAATTAAAATAAATAAAATTAAAATTAAATTAATTAATTAAGTTAAAATTAAAATTAAAAAGTGAGGTAAAATTAAAATTAAAATTAAATTAGAAATTAAAATTAGAAATTAAAATTAAAGAATTAAATTAAAATTAAGAGGTTAGAATTGAAATTAAATTACAAAATTAAGGAAAATTAAAATTAAAATTAAGTCAAATTAAATTAAATTAAAATTAAAATTAAATTAAAATTAAAATTAAATTAAAATTAAAATTAAATTAATTAAATTTAAATTAAAATTAAAATAAAAATTAAAATTAAAATCTAAAATTAAATTAAATTAAAATTAAAATTAAATTAAGAATTAATTATTAAATTAAAATTAAAATTAAAATTAAATTAAAATTAAGAATTAAAATTAAGAGGTAGGAAGGTAAGAAATTAAATTAGGTGATTGGGAGAAAATTTAAAAGGTTAAAATTTAAAATTAAAATTAAAATTAAATTAGAAATTAAAATTAAATAAATTAAAAAATTAAAAATTAAAATTAAAATTAAAATTAAAAAATTAAAATTAAAGATTAAAAAATTAAGAATTAGGAGTGGTAAGGTGAAATTAAAATTAAAATTAATTAAAATTAAAATTGAAAATTAAATTAAATTAAAATTAAATTGAAATTAAATTAAAATTGAGTGGAGGTGAGTGAGTGGGGTGGGTGGGTGGGTGGGGTCTTAAATTAAATTAAAATTAAATTAAAATTAAAATTAAAATTTGAATTAAATTGAAATTAAATTAGAAATTAATTAATTAAAATTAAAAATTAAAATTAAAATTAAATTAAAATTAAAATTAATTAATTAAAATTAAATTAAAATTCTAAAAAATTAGAAATTAAAATTAAAATTAAATTAAGATTAGAAATTAAGGGGTAAATTAATTAGAGAATTAAGTAAGGTAAAAGGTAAATTAAATTAAAAAATTAAAATTAGAGTAAATTAAAATTAGAGTGGGGTGAATTAAAATTAAAATTAAAAAATTAAAATTAAATTAAAATTAAATTAGAAAAATTAAAAATTAAAATTAAAATTAAATGTAAAAATTAAATTAAAATAAAATTAATTAAATTAGGAATTAAAATTAAAATTGAAATTAAAAAAATTAAAATTAAATTAAAATTAAAATTAAAATTAAAATTAAGATTAAATTAAAATTAAAATTAAGAATTAATTAGAATTAAATTAAAAATTGAAATTAAGAAAAATTGGAAGTGAAAAATTAAAGGGTTAAAATTAAGGATTAAAATTAAATTAAATTAAAATTAAAATTAAAATTAAAATTAAAATTAAAATTAAAATTAAAATTAAAATTAAATTAAAATTAAAATAGGTCAAATTAAAATTAAAAAAACCAAAATTACAATTAAAATTAAGAAATTAAAGTGAATTAAAATTAAATTAAAAATTAAAAGAATTGGGTGGAAATTAAAATCCTAAAAAATTAAAAATTAAAAATTAAAGATTAAATTAAATTAAAGTTAAAATTAAAATTAAATTAAAAATTAAAATTAAGAGGTAAGGGCAAAATTAAAATTAAATTAAAATTAAAATTAAATTAAATTAAAATTAAAATTAAATTAAAATTAAAATTAAATTAAAATTAAAATTAAATTAAAATTAAAATAAAAATTAAAAAATTAAAATTAAAATTAAAATTAAAATTAAATTAAAATTAAAATTAAAATTAAAATTAAAATTGGGGTAAAATTAAAAATTAAATTAAAAATTAAAATTAAGAGAATTAAAAATTGAAATTAGAAATTAAATTAAAATTAAAAAGTGAATTAAAATTAAAATTAAAATAAGTTAAATTCAAATTAAAATTAAAATTAAAATTAAAAATTAAATTACAAATTAAATTAGAAATTAAAATTAAAAATTAAAATTAAGTTAAAATTAAAATTAAAAATTAAAATTAAATTAAGAATTAAATTAATTAAATTAAATTAAAATTAAATTAAATTAAAATTAAAATTAAATTAAATTAAAATTAAGAGAGAATTAAAATTAAAATTGAAATTAAATTAAAATTAAAATTAAATTAAAATTAAAATTCAAATTAAAATTAATTAAAATTAAAATTAAATTAAAATTAATTAAAATTAAAATTAAAATTAAAATTAAAATTAAAATTTAAAATTAAAAATTAAATTAAAATTAAAATTAAAATTAAAATTAAAATTAAATTAAATTAAAATTAAAATTAAATTAAAATTAAAAATTGAAAGAATTAAATTAAAATTAAAATTAAATTAAGGAGTAATTGAAGTGGTAAAATTAAATTAAAAAGGGTGAGATTAAATTAAAAATTGAAATTAAAATTAAAGTCAAAATTAATTAAAATTAAATTAAAATTAAAATTAAAATTAAAATTAAAATTAAATTAAATTAAAATTAAATTAAATTACAAATTAAATTAAAATTAAATTAAATTAAATTAAAATTAAAATTAAATTAAAATTAAAATTAATTAAATTAAAATTAAAAATTAAAATTAAATTAAGAATTAAAATTAAATTAAAATTAAATTAAAATTAAAATTGAATTAAAAATTAAATTAAAATTAAAATTAAAATTAAAATTAAAATTAAAATTAAAATTAAAATTAAATTAAGAATTAAAATTAAAATTAAAATTAAATTAAAATTAAATTTAAATTAAAATTAAAATTAAAATTAAAATTAAAATTAAAATTAAATTAAAATTAAAATTAAAAATTAAATTAAAATTAAAAATTAAATTAAAATTAAATTAAAATTAAAATTAAATTAAAATTAAATTAAAATTAAAATTAAAATTAAAATTAAAAAATTAATAAAATTAAATTAAATTAAAAATTAAAAGTGCAAATTAAGAATTAAAAATTGAGAATTAAAATTAAAATTAAATTGAAAATTAGAATTAAATTAAAATTAAATTAAATTAAAATTAATTAAAATTAAAATTAAGAGGTTAGAATTAAAATTAAAATTAAAAATTAATTAAATTAAATTAGAATTAATTAAATTAAAATTGAAATTAAAAATTAAAATTAAATT
>JADLSH010000366.1:600000-840000 GCA_016169945.1 Trachythela sp. YZ-2020
GGTCACGTGACCCGTAGACGTTAGCGGTTCGGCGTAAATCTCGATCTAAAGGTCTCTATTATCCCAAACTGACACTGAAAATGTCCGACTGTAAATTCAACCATACTCAGCCCCCCCGCCCCGCAACATAAGATTCCAGGTGTTCAATAATTCTTCTATTTCCCAGTTACACACTAGATTTCTTTGATTACTTTTTTTGCTTTTCGATTTATTTTCCCCTATATTTTTGCCCAACTTGGATTGAAAATTTCCCAAGTTGTCGACCATTCAATTTTTATAGGTAGCCCCCCCCCCTCCCCCGTATGGTACGCCTATGCAACTGATAGCATAAATAATGTTCTTTTGAAGTAGGAGTTATTCAAAACTATTGTCTGTCTATTCCTATTCTCATTTCGGATTCAAATTTATGAATCTTAATAAGATGATTAACCCATGGGCTATTTATCAAGTCTTGGTTAATTTGACAACTTAATAACGAAATTTGATTGTTGAAACATTATGTTTTCGAAACTAAAAGTTTGCAGACCGAACTGGTAATGCTGAACCTTTGACAAATAGGCAACCATCTTTTGGGCAAATGGTCGAAAATTTGAAGGACGTTTAATTCCCAGAGGTGAAAAATGTGATCTTTTCATCCGATCATATTTGGCCATTATTTATCGCAGTGATATAAAAAAGATGTCATTTGACAGCTAAAAAGTCTGCCCTACTTTTGTGTGATAAAGGTAAATCTGTAAAGTAAATATTGTGCGTGCGATAGCATGCCAAAGTTGGATTACCTTATTTTTTATACACCCTGTATATTGCAAATGTATAGTTGCAGTGCATATATAGGCGGTGGATATTCAACAGCAAGATATCTTCGTTTGGAATGTAACCACCTGAAAACTTTGGAAAACGTCAACGCTTTGAGCCAAGGCCCTACTACTTTCAGGCGAAAGGCTTTCCCTCGAAACGTTGTAGTTGTTGTATTTTTCAGGTAGTTTGATCCTGTAATCCTCCAAGTTTACCTTTTATCGCTATACCTGCAACGTTGGAAACATCTTGTGAACGTAATCTTAACCACGAGCTGGAAAATATTGGAAAGAACAAAACACACAAATTTCAAAATGAAAAATATAATTATAAAATTTATGAGCTTAAGATACAGAAACAAGTCTGCTATCTCGTCTTACAAGTAAAAGTATAACATCATAAAGAGCGAATGCGTCATGCAAATTAGTCTAAGTTTTAAAATAGATGATTAATAGAGTTCAAGGGAAAATAGTTAAAGCGATCGAGATATATCAATGACGATGGGATTTCTTCTTCTTGGGACTGCGTTTGACTGCGTCTCTATCTTCTCCACTTTCTCCACTTTCTCCACTTTCTCCACCTTCTCCACCTTCTCCACCTTCTCCACCTTCTCCACCTTCTCCACCTTCTCCACTATATTCACCTTCTCCACCTTCCCCACTATGTCCACCTTCTCCACTATGTCCACCTTCTCCACTATGTCCACCTTCTCCACTATGTCCACCTTCTCCACTATGTCCACCTTCTCCACTATGTTCACCTTCTCCACCATGTTCACTTTCTCCACCATATCCAGATTCTCCACCATGTTCACCATGTTCACCATGTTCACCATGTTCACCATGTTCACCATGTTCACCATGTTCACCATGTTCACCATGTTCACCTTTTTGTTCTGGAAAGAAAAAAAGATAATCACGATGAGTGATAGCCTGCGCCGCAGACCCCTGCCTTCAAAGACTGGGTATAGATGAGTGACATCTCCGTGTACGCAAATGGCATACATATTTATTTGCTCACAAAAGATATTTACAAAGCAGATTAACATAAATACAAGCTAACGACCTTTGGAAATCCTGTTGGACTTTTACTATAAGGCCTCTAGTTTTAGATTAACAAAGATAAGAACATATTAGAAGCAATTTGCAATGAAAAGCAGGAGTATTAATTTTACAAGCAGGTGTTTTGTAGATGGAATATTCGAACTAAAAAATATAAATCTTGCATATTTACAAAGCATATATGGTGATGAAAAAAACTCATAAAACAGATATTGGTAGCATTGTCGAGATATCATAATATTTACATCAAGCATACAATATTTACATCAACCTAGCAGATACCAAGTAATGGAGTTTTGCTTTTTAGTAGTAGGGAGCCTTCTCTCAGGCTATCCAGTGGAAATTTATTATTCAACTCTATTAGTTAGCATTAGTGAATTTTTATAAATACTGCACTTTATATATCGAGGGGAATTGAAATAAATACTAATCAATGTTGAATTTTAGTTATTAAATAAACACATGGAAATGGTACTATATTTGCAACGTATTTTCAAGCTTATTTGGTAAGTTTAACACATATGTAAATAGTAAATTCGTTTGAATAACTCTAATGTATTGCCACATTGGAACATGCATGATCACAGTTTTAATATACTCTGTACCCCTGGAATTTCCAAGATATTGACAAGGCATTCATGCATTTGAAAATTCTCAAAATATAGGATAGCAACCCCATGGGGATGCACTCTCGCATGGGGATGCACTCTCGATTTTTTTAGATTTCCAAATGATTGTGGTTCCAGGCCTGAACTTAGTAATATGTATTAGTATGCAATTCAATTTAAAAGTACATGTTATTATCATTGTATTAATTCCAGCAATTTAGTGGTGTAACCTTAAAATTAGTATACGGCAAAATAACAAGCAAATGAATAATAAGTTTCGGCAACTGGGTCTTGTTTACATGACAGTCTAACCAGACCCCTGGGGGTGTGGGGGGAGTGGTTCGTCTTTCAAAATACATGTACTATGCACTATTAATTATGTACTAGAAATACATTCATGCAGAATCCCCTCGCCATTAGAACCAAACAATTATTCTCCTGAACACCCCAAAAGTTATTGTAACATGAAGTACTAAATCAATTACTGTAACCATGGTAACACGCACGCGAACACTGTAATACTGTATAGTGTATATTTCTTTTCTTTTCTGTACAAACTGGTAAAATAGTGATAAGAATTTTACTTTTAACTATAAAATTACCAATTGCCCAACTATATAAAGTAGGTATGTTATTTTGTACTCTTTTAGCTTTGATTTACTGTAAAATTAAATCTTAGACGTCACAAAACGTTTCGAAATTGTAATAAAACTTCAACTGTTTTTTTAACAGTATTTTATACTATGAAGTTTTTGAGATAAAATATGTTGTTTCTTATTCTATATAACGCATTTGAATTAATACTAAAACAATTTTTAAGATTAGTCAATGTTGTATTGACCACACAGGATGAACTACGCATTTTCAAAACCACAAACTGTAGTGCATGCCAAGTAACGGCAAAACTGCAAAAGCAAGTATGCAAAATAAACACTTAACCGTTTAAAACGCTTTAAAACTCGAAAACCCTGCCCTTTCTCGGCCTTTCGACTGATTTATTTTCCTATTCCTAGTAAGTGAGAGTCCTCTAAAACATTTTCATTTATCTTGTCCCCGAGCCGGCGCGAAGCGCCGTGCGAGGGTACTAATTCGGCTCGGATATTTACGCCCGGGCATGTGAAATGCAAAGTTGTCCGCCATTTTTTTGGCGAGTTTACGATCTACGACGCGACCAGCTCGACGACGCGCCTGCAAAACAAAGATATACGTCATGCAAGACAAAAAGGATGAATAATTTGTGGTCCCAGCGGTTTCCTCAGCAGCGTTGCCATTCTTATGACATCGTCAAATGAGGAATTGTCACGTCTTCTGAGTGATATGAAATCTGGTAGCGTCATGAGAGCTGTTTTATAACGTTGACCGAACGGCAAATATCAGCAAAATATCGGAGTGTTTTAGCCTAATTTAAACGTTTGTAAGGTGGTTAAAACATGCTTTAGACAATTAAAGCAGTATAGTTAATTCCTGTGGCTTATGTCAAGCATAAATTGACGTGGCGTCGTCGCGGTGACCGCGTCGTAGTTCGTAAACTCCCTATTGTCATGGACAGGACTGGACATTTTCTTAAGTTATGTGCATGCGCAAGTTCAAGCCGAGAGAAAACTGGTAACTAGCAACATCATGATTGGCTAAGACAATGATTTTGTTTTATATGTATACGTCTGGGGCCGGTTTTTCAAAAGCCGGTTAACTTAACCCAGGAATCCTTAACCCTGGGTTAGCTAATCCTGGATTAATTTGGCGTTGCTCAAAAGTCGGTTAGCGGTGCGATTAGTTAACCCTGGGTTAAGACATTTAACCCAAGAATAAATCTATGTTAAAATATATATCTAATATAAGAACGTTTTTGATTGGCTGAAAAGCGTGCGTCAAAACATGAAGCAATTGAAATTGAACCATGAATTTGAGCATTTTAGAAAGTTCCGAGATAAAATAATACTTTATCAAAACCGTTTATATAGACCAAACAAATGAGAAATAGAACATATAAAATTAAACTTGCTCATATTATAAGCCATAAATTTTGGTGTTCGAGGGGATTGCTGCATGCATGTATTTCTAGTTTTACTGAATTACAAAAATTTTCATGTACAGGTGTATGTACGACAGAATACCACGGTACCACAGAATACCAGTCTTATTTATTGATCTTATAAAATTTGGAGGAAACATACTACATACTTTATTTTTGTGAATAATTAGTTTTAGTTTTAATTGACATATAAAAAACAAAAAATGAATATTTTCATAAAAAATCTTAAAAATAATCAGGATTAACAAAAAATAACATTGTATGTTTTTGATACTTTTTCCCCGTATAATGCCTGTAAAATTCGAAAGTTAAAAAATAAGTTTGCAAACCAGTATAATTTATGTTGATCACTACTTTTTCTATGCAACACAATATTATTATACTATACAGGAATCACACCGAGGAATCAATTTTATCATTGAAAAACTTTCTCTCGGCTTGATCTTGCGCATGTGCATAACTTAAAAAAACGTCCAGTCCAGTCCATGACAAAAAAAAATTGCGGACGACTTTGCATTCCACAATGTTTTCACATACCCGGGCGTAAATATCCGAGCGGAATTAGTACCCTCGCACGGCGCTTCGCGCCGGCTCGGGGATTATTACTGTATTTTGCTTAAAGTGCTTAACTCGCCTTAACTCGCATTATCTTGCCGCGAGTTAAGGCGAGTTAAGATCCCAGAGCAGGCTTATTATTCAAGTTAAAACTGCTGATATAATTATTATTTTCATTTCATACTTTGCTGACATATTGTGAGGTTAACACCATCAAATAAGTAGAATACCCATCCCCCGCTGAATATAATGATTTTTGTGAGATATTTTCTGTGAGAGATATTATGGTCTCTTAATCCGGCTTGCACGATCTTAATATTTCTGGACGTAAGCGACTGTACAAAACAGAGTTAGTCTAAATATGGGTTGAATTATACTTACTTTGCATGCAATGGAAGAATTTCTCCAAGGCTCCCTCACACTATGGAAAGAAAAAATTTGAACAGAGTTAATTAGGAAACAACTGGTTGATACGATATGTAAATATTATACCAAAATTAAGAAAAAGGACAAGCATTTGTTACATAAGTGAGTATCATTTTCCGTGCCTTTTCGACCCTAGATGGGACGGAATAACCAAATCTGGCCAAGTATTAACTAAATTGCAATACGCGTGCTTATAAACAGAGAATATCATTTACCTTCTTAGGTCTTCCTGATGTAAGAAGAAAAAATAGAAAACATAAATAAGTTCTGAGGTCAAAACTAAATATATGAGGTCCCATCAATATATGGCTGCCGCAAATTTCATTGTCCAGGGCTTAAAACGTTTTAGAACTCATATGGGGAATGGAAGCTATATTTTGCCGGGCACATAGAAAAAGACAATCGTGATGGTAAAACTAGTTTAAACATCTAGAGACCATTTTTCTCATTACAAATATTCTGGCTTCAATACGAAGATCAATACGAAGTCTTTCCAGTCCTAATATTGAGGGCCTTAATTACCTCCGGCAGGAAGTTTTTTTCTCACCTGAGTTTGTGCGTGTGTGAAATTGTATTGAATGCGTAATTGTGCATGTATAATTTATGCATGAATACTTGTCCTAATTTTCTGGCGAAGGAATTCAGTCTCAGAGCTCCTGTTAATAGGAGCCCTACATGAAGGGCTGGCCCTCCTAGGCGAGGTAAACACGAGGTAAAAACAGCCCTACTGGTGGGGCTAACATTCATGTAGGGCTCATGTAAACAAGGGTTGAGTGCCCTTTATACGTTAGTATTTGATTTACCTGTAGGGAATCCTGAAGGACCGCCTGATGGACGGCGTGATGGACCGCCTGATGGACGGCGTGATGGACCGCCTGATGGACCGCCTGATGGACCGCCTGATGGACCGCCTGATGGACCGCCTGATGGACCGCCTGATGGACCGCCTGATGGACCGCCTGATGGACCGCGTGATGGACCGCGTGATGGACCGCGTGATGGACCGCGTGATGGACCGCGTGATGGACCGCGTGATGGACCGCGTGATGGACCGTCTGATGGACCGCGTGATGGACCGTCTGATAGACCGCGTGATGGACCGCGTGATGGACCGTCTGATGGACCGCGTGATGGACCGCGTGATGGACCGCGTGATGGACCGCGTGATGGACCGCGTGATGGACCGCGTGATGGACCGCGTGATGGACCGTCTGATGGACCGCGTGATGGACCGCGTGATGGACCGCGTGATGGACCGCGTGATGGACCGCGTGATGGACCGTCTGATGGACCGTCTGATGGACCGCGTGATGGACCGCGTGATGGACCGCGTGATGGACCGCGTGATGGACGATCAGAAGGACGGCGAGAAGTACGTGGACCTACAAAAAAATTATACTTCATTTACACTGGATAGTTCTATTTCTAAACTGTTTTCCCTATAAATCCAGAAAGGGCCATCCTTTATTGATCCAGTCTTCCTACAGGAAACAGGAATACCGGCCAAACAGATGTTACGGTGTTTTGTAGTGTCAAACTGGAAGCACTCTTCTCACATTCTCTACGTAGGATATCTAATTCTAAATTTCAATGTATTAATTTATAAAACATGCAGGGCCCTTATGGATACCAGCCTTGAGCTGAATGGGCTACCCTGTTGAAATAAAGTTTACCATACCATACCATACCATACCATACCATACCATACCATACCATACCATACCATACCATACCATACCATACCATACCATACCATACCATACCATACCATACCATACCATACCATACCATACCATACCATACCATACCATACCATACCATACCATACCATACCATACCATACCATACCATACCATACCATACCATACCATACCATACCATACCATACCATACCATACCATAACCATACCATACCATACCATACCATACCATAACCATACCATACCATACCATACCATACCATACCATACCATACCATACCATACCAAACCATACCATACCATACCATACCATACCATACCATGCGTCGGAAAGGTTAAAATGCATAATTATGCACTATAATACTAACCTTTCCCTTCAAAAATTCTATCAAAAGAATCTTCAATGTCTCTCAAGAGTTCTAAGACAGTAAAATTGAATCATATTTAGAATTTTGATCAAGTATATGTCAGCAAAGGTGGATTAATTGAGTACAAAATTTTTGCACAGTGGCGAACTACAACTACTTCGCTACTACCATGCGCCCCTTATATGACAGTTTATTTATCACAACTTCACGAGAAAAGATTAATCCTTACCTAGTGCACAGATAATTGCGATATCTCCATCTTTTCCGTGCTCCTAAATAATGCATTAGAATTATTCATGTTAAGTTACTGGCTTCTTCAAAATTAATAAGTAGACCGCAGTGACCGAGTATTAAAATGCAACAAAATTAAACAATAACCTATCAAGCATGAAAAACCCCCTCAGGTATACCGTAAATCGTCTTTTAAGCCACAGATTAGGTATATATACTTAATTTGTGATTAAGTCCCATTTTTGGGATAAAGAAATTTATTAAATTTAACTTTTCTATTAAAACCCTCCTTCCTTCCCCATTCACATCCAAGAACAAAACGTGCATTGATTGGATTTAAATTGGCTTTAGAGTCAACGTAAACTTACTGCAATTCTCACCCACTGCGTTTCGGCAAAATTAAGAATCCCCCTCTCTATATGGCCCCATTTCCAATAAGCCAACCTCAAACATGGCTGAGGGAAATAAATAAGGTTTAATCGAGGATTTGCGGCATATCAACAAAGTTTGATCAGAGTAGCTTAAACACACCAGTATGAATAGTAAGCTTCCAAAAATGACCATTTGATCATGAAAGTTGAAAAAATTATCATTTCGAAAGAGGGCAGTAGACAATTGCATTAACAATCTTATTGTAACATTTATTGTAATATTGTGTACAAAAATTGAATGTATCATTCGTAGTTTGCACCATTTCCTCCCCCTTCTCCACTTTGTATTCTGTTATCAATGACTGGCCGCGAGGTCTCCGGGGGAAAAAGTGCTCTTTTAATACAACAATAATAAAACTGCCAAAGAAAAGAGAATACAACTGAAAATGAGACGATCAGTTCACATTGGGAAGGCTAATTTTTCGTTCGATACCCCTTTGGATCTATTTGTACATAGAAATAGCAATTAAATGAGCTAAAATTTGAAATTCATCGAAATCTCATCAAAAGGGCGTGGCAGCGAAATCTTTTTCGACTGCCCTTAGGTTCGATTGGCCCCCCTTGTCTTACCATCGCTCCGGCGTCCCTGCTTAACTCGGTAAAGAACCTACCTGTTCGGCGATGTCCTTTGTAAGTTCTTCACCAAGTTTAATCTCTTCACCAACTTCCTCTTTAATCTTCTTGAGAGGCCTTTATTTAAAACGAAACGAAACAATACAATAAGATCTCTATATTCTAACTTATTTTATAAAACGAACCTTCTAATAACTTCGTTTGAATCTAAGGATCAAAACTCATCTCACACTATCTAAGAAGCAAACATTCTATTTTGAATAGACAATTATAATCAGGACTATTTTCGAAATTCCTACTTCCCAAGATCCTCTAGATTGTGGAACGACCTTCCTTCACATATCAAGGTGCGTAATGTGACAAATTCAGTAAACTAAACTAAATCAAACCAAGCAGGTGTGTAACATCCCTCTCTCCCAACCGTAAAAGGTAAAAAAGAATCAGGTCAAATTCGAGGTCAAATTTTGCCGGACATTTTCAGGTAAAGTTTGGCGATGAAATCGTTATATCTTGTAACGTGATCACTAAAATTGAATGTTAAATTACTTGAAAGAACCTGATCTCTTTAAAAATCTCCACATAATTAAAATTTCATTGTGCAAAATACAGGCAATTTGGATGCAATTCGTTTGCAAAATCGCCTGAAATGCACTCCTGGAGCCTCTTCTGGGGGGGGGGGGGGGAAGAACCCCAGATCCAGCTATATTTTAAACAACTCAATATTACAATGATAATCAATCAGAAAAATGTCTATTACAATCATAGATTTGACACCACCCCCAACTCCAGATGATTCGCTACGTCCCTGCTAAACAATGGAAATAAAAATGTTGTGCGTTCTCAAGTGAAACTTTCACGTTTGGTTCTAGCTAGCTCTTGCCCCTGCATGGACAGGTTGAACCGTTCAACGGCAAAACATGCATGCATGCATGTGTACTGTATAATGACAATTAATTAAAAATCAATGGACTCACTTCTCGTGATATTCTATAAAAGGAAATGGAAAAAAGAGAATTTAGCATTGTTATTCCTGACAAGATTAAAAGAACAAATAATTAAAACAAAGCATATAGCTATAGTACACACCATCTTCGGATCCTTTGCTTTCCACTTCACGTCTAAAAAGTTCGAACAAAGGACTTCGGGCCAAGGTTGTTGTGAACAGAACCAGCAAAAGTACAGCCTACAAATAAAAATGTACAAAAACTGTTGTTATAGAATATAACTAGGGAGTGTGTCAAGTGCAAGCGAAGTATGTGACAGTGTAACACATTTCAAGTTAAACGCTTTAAGTCAATATATATATATATAAAAGTGTCAATCACTACTTAGAATTGCCAACCAAATTGCAACGCTATAGAAAGGTTTCGTGCGACAAAACTAAACCATATGCTAACTTTATTTATACTGGATAGCTCTGAACTGCTTTAAGCTCTGAACTGCTTTCCCTAGGGGTCAAGTAAGGGTGATCTCTTTTTAGTCCAGTGTTACTGCAGGATAAAGCTTCAATGGCCAAATTAACTCTATGTATACTAGATAGCTTTATCAGTTCAAAATCCTTCCCTCTATAGTCTAGAGTTCCATCGAGGGCCATGCCCTATCGATACAGTGTTGACTATATAGGAGGAAAATAGCTAGACTCCACCAGTTTTCGGTAGAGTCAAACTAGAAGCACTCTTCCCAATGAAAAATGTGACTGAGTTGAAACTTTAATCGGGCAACTGCATATTGGAGCGATCCATATATTATATGAACTCCGCCGCGGCAACAGAGGTGAAAGCCACATGCACTAATCACTGGGCAACCTATATACTCTTATAGTCATAAAGATAAAACATAGATCAAATCCACATGTGCTTACATGTACCATATTTTACTGATGTACCTACCACAGAAAGCTTCATCTTGTATATAATATACAGTTCAACCAACACTGAGAACACCAAGAGAACACCAGTAGGCAATTGAGAAAAACTCTCAAATCCCAGTGGTTAAATGATGCAGGTTTGCTAAGCCCCCGTTGGGACAACTTAATTAAACTTTATTACATGTTTGGGATTATTGTTGTTTTATTTTCGATTAATGTAAAAAATTTGAAGCCATGCAATTAAATTTGGATGAACGCTGTATGAGGTACAAGCCAGTCTGTAGTGTGGGAGGATTTTTTATTACTTTGGGTGTTCATTCATGTGAAAAATTATTTCAGTGGCAGTGGAGCGATAAATCAGCCAAAAAATACTCAAGCTGGTAACAAATATAACTGTATATAATATTAAAATTCATGCGCTTTAATATACAGGAGGGAATATTCTTTGGCACATTTTGTTTAAATTAAACTACAGGGTGTATCAAAAAAACTGCAAATACCATAATTTGTATGCACGAGATCATACATTAGAATTTCAATGGCTGTGCAAATAATTACGCTTCTGGGATTTGAAAATACGTTTCCCAGGGGTATCAGAACAAGCACACAAAGTGAATTAAACTTATGAGTTCGATTACGAATGGCTCAGTTTACGAATGACTGCTGTCGAGTTTTGAGTTTGAGCGTACTTTAAAACAAGAAATACTCTTTGCTCTGTTGTTAGCTGAGCCATTCGTAATCGAACTAATTTTAATTCACTTTGTGTGCTTATTTTGATAGTACTGCACGTGGAAACGTATTTTCAAATCCCAGAAGCGTAATTATTTGCACAGCCATTGAAATTCTAATGTATGATCTCGTGCATACAAATTATGGTATTTGCAGTTTTTTTTATACACCCTGCATATTGCTTAATAATTAGGTTAGTGTATGGTTAGGTCATTTTTCTTGACAAATACTAAGTGTATAGTCTTGAAAATATTATTAACTGTCAGGGGTGGAAAAAATAGGCGAGCACGCGAGGGCGCTCGCAGGAAATTCTTCAACAGCCGCAGCTATTTTTTAGGTTAATTTGAAAATTTGAAGAGAACTCATTACATACTGTACATAATTATGTCTCACTATGGGCTTAATTTGCTTTACAAGTAATGGTTGACAGGAAATTTGCAATATTGTCGATTGTATAACCTCGCTGGCTGATAGTTTTATCTCACAATAATCGAGATGGCATGCCCCTCGTTACAAAATAGGCTGATCTGAACTGACGGACTAGCTACTTTGCTTCACTACTTATATTAACTGTACTACATCATTACGCTCTGCATGCCGTAAAGTTTCTATTTGGTCAAAGCTACAAGCAGTTGAACTGTTCAGTGAAGCAAGATTTAAGCTTGCTTCGGCTGCGCCATAAGTACTAAGTAAGTTATTAAACTTTGTAAATAGATTTCATATAAACACTACAAAAATATTGCTCTATTGAGCTATTTCTATTTGCAACTTTTTCTGGATAAGTGATAACCGGCGATTGCTGCGAGCCTACGAACACAAAATAGAACACTGTTGTTGCCGTTAGATATCTGCCAACTGCCAAGAAATCATTCTTTAGTTTAAAACCATGCTCACCAGACAGTATGTACGTGCATTATAGGCTATGCAATTCATAGCTAGATAAGCCTAGGTTTGATATATTAATTATCTTCAGACTGCAGGTCTGCAGGAAATGTGTTATCTTCGGGCTCTGCTAGCAGGAAGAAAATAATTTTTCCCACCCCTGTTACCTGTATCGGAAATCCTGTAGTCCAATACGGTGGCATGCATGCATTAATTGCCAATTTTCTATGAAGCTGTTGTGGTTTGTGTTTGAATTAAACATCTGAAAAAAATATATCATATAGAAACACTTCGACGATTCGAGTGAAGCGCTATACATGTGAACAATATTTCATGTGAAAATTTCTGTCAGTGGCAGACTGGCAGTGGAAGTCCATAGACCGATAAATGCACAAAAGCTGAGTAGTGAGTCGGAAAAAATGTATTTGTTTTAAAAAGGCCGGCATGCGGCTATAAGGATCGAGGAGTGATAATAGATAATTTAGATAATTAAGAATGGCACTAATATAGACTTTGCAAAGATTGGCAAATACTGTACGGACGAACGACAGTATCCAAAGTTACAAAACAAATTAACCGTTAAAAGCGAAGGCAAAGGTCAAGTGGACAGATATTTTGTGCGATCGCATCAAATCTAAATATCAGTTTGACAAATTTCAGTGTAGCATTCGATATGTAACATTATATATATACTTGCTATATGTACGCCAACGTACCTATTTTAAAATTCGAACGCCTCGTGGCAGTGTAACTTAACGAAGATTCGATAAAACTACCTGAAAAATACAATTTTATTTTAAAATTGTCCATCAATTTTGATGACTTTGCACAAATCAATATTTACTTTACAACAAATTGGTTACACAATTCCTGCACGGCTCATAGAGCAAACTAAAACACCGCTCTTACAAAGATGTCCGACTGTGTAGGTTAATGAAAAACCGAATGCTATTAACATATGATCGAATACAAGCATTGCATGCTTGGAAGAATATAAAACCCAGCAAGATTAACACACCAGAACGAAAACCGATTTCAATAGGGTCAGTAGTGCGAACAAAAATATACTTTAGAGTTAATATCATGTCTTATATCATGTTGCTTTCTTTGCGGGGATTAACTAAGTGGCTGTTTACGTGGGAAATTTTTCTGAGTCTGGCTGTTGAAATACATGGTGTATAAAAAAAGCAACCCTTGCATGATTCAGCACTAATTGTTCCCAAGGGTGCGTAAACACAATACTTTATTGTGTTTACGCACTCTTAGGATCAATTAGTGCTGAATCATGCAAATTCTAAAAATATCTGGTTTCAAAGGGTTGCAGTTTTTTTTATACACCCTGTATAGCAAATATTAATTGGAACATATAAATTATGAATGTATGGAAAAAGCTTGAAACTATTTTCTAGCATAATTTCTGTGAATGTAAGCCCTGGTAAAACGAGGACGAGAGAGATGATGAGTCATTGAGCTGCAACTCTCGTTCGCGTTTTACCGCCAACGCTCATACACTCTCATCAAATCTCGTCAATTTTGAGCTTGTTCAAATTCTGATGAGAGTATTTGGTCGTTTGACCGGTAGACGCGTGGTAAAATTTAGTGCCTGGGGTATGCGTATGTAACTTGATGAAACTCTCGTGAAAAGTCTCGCTTGGTAAGTGCCAACTGTCATCTTGGTTTGACAGGGGCTTCAGGGCTTCAGCAAGCGAGAGCGGTTTGCATGTCGAGAGTTTCATCAACTCTGATGCATCGGTCAAATGAGAACAAGAGTTGCACAAGAGTCTGCAGGCTGGAACTCTTTGCAACTCTCAACTTTGTAACTCCTTCGGAACTGCAACTCTTATCACCGTTCAAATGAGGGAAATTCTCATCAATTTTCATCAAAATTTGAACGAGCTCAAAGTTGATAAGGCTTGATGAGAGTCGATGAGACGGTTTGCGATCAAATGCGACCGAGAATGAGTAGCAACTCTCATTAACTCACACAACTCTCATCTTCGTCTCACTGTCATTTCGGCTACTTTTAATAACCACATTTTTAACCACAAACAAGTATTCCTTCTTGTATCTTTTCCGATTTCCATATATCATTCGAATATAGCCTGGCTGAGCTTGATAGTATTTTCGGGCTACATTCATGTAAAATAAATTGCTAACCGTTAAATGTTAATTGTACTCGTGGTTTCTTAATACTTTAGTGACCAACAGCATCTTATACATTTAGCTTCATATATATTTCTTCCAATTCCAAATGTCAGGTTTATTTTAAGGGATGTTGACTCGTCCCAGACTTCTTCGGTGAAGATTTTGCGCGTTTGCAGGAGTCGCTTACTCCTTATCAAATTCAATATCACGGATAGTGATTTATATTTTATCGGGACAAGCCAGTACGCGCTATATTTGTTATAGGATTTTCTATACCGAGTCTCATGAACTGTAAAGTCTCAAGCAGCTATTTACATACAGAAAACATTGCTATGGATATCGACAAATATTTGACCAATGTACTAATCATACTAAATTTAACAACATTAATCTAAATGAAATGCTGGACGTATATATCTTCGAAAAATTTATCTTATACACGATAGCTCTATAAGTTCCAAACTGTTCACCCTTTTGAGGCCCAGTAAGAGCCATTCCTAGATCTTAGTATTGGTTCAGTTACTATAATTATAATACTTAAGAGCAAAGCGGAGTACCCGGAGAAAACATGCGATATTTCAGTAGAGTCAAACTTCTCACATGTGACTGAGGAAAAATTATAATTAAATCAGGCAAGTGCATATTGCTGGAATCGAACATCGGCCACAGAGGTGAAAGGCGCATTATGTGCCACCGGTTTTACAGCTTATTATAATTAATGCAGGCATGAATTTCGCACGAGAGTTGATTTAATGTTGCTTTCTAATATGCGAGTTAAGTTAAGTATGGTTGAATTACACAGTACTGAAAAACTCACATGAAAGATCAGCCTAAATAGAGTCTCGGTTTTTGTCGAAGGTCGAGGGTTGGAAGTCGAGAGTCGAGGATAAAAAGTCGAAGGTCGCAAAAAAAAGTCGAAGGTCGCAAAAAAAAGTTGAGGGTCGCAAAAAAAAGTCGAGGGTCGTATATAAAAAGTCGAGGGTCGTATATAAAAAGTCGAGGGTCGTATATAAAAAGTCGAGGTTCGCATATAAAAAGTCGAGGGTCGTATATATTTTCTAAATATTTTTTTGATTTTGTAGTGTCGAGAGTAAAAATTCGCGGGTAGACAGCGCGAGAGTACTTTAAAATTTACTAATTCAACAAAAATAATTATTTTAACTCGTGTAATTGATCTTAGTTTAATTTTAACTTGTAATTTTTTTGATAATTTTAATTTTTTATGATAAATTTAAGTAAAACATCTCTACCCAAATACAGTAAGCATACATCAACTTTCCCACACATGTTCAAAGAATACTTAGAAATGCCAATTATTATTTTTGTTAAATTACTAAATTTTAAAGTACCCTCCTCTTTCTACACACGAATTTTTACTCTCGACACTCGACATTTAACCCTCGACACTCGACTTCCAACCCTCGACACTCGACCCTAGGCTGGTTCTAAAAATAGAAGACTTGACTTTCTAAATATAGAAGACTTCGCTTTCCACCAAGTAATTCGGTGTGATTGGTGCAAACAGGTGGTCAGGTCAATACTCGAAATCGCTACATGCCCGTTGACCTGAATCCAAGTATTAAATTGCATGCAAATATGTTGCACCTAACCATCCACACAGGTAATTAAGTTATGTTACTGTAGGTGTTAACACAATCACTTCCTCCGAGCCTGCGATCCTTTAGGAAGAAGCGAAAGCTCTGGGATAATCCATAACCGGAAGTGAATATGATTGGTTGTTGATACGGAATGGAATGTAGCAATTAACCATTAACCAGGCAATTATATATATTATGCAAAATGGCTGCCGTTTAGGAGCGTGCGAAAATTGTTTTTTTGTATTTCAGAGCAATTTTAGCAGTGATAATGGAAAATTATTTTGCAATATTACAAGGAAAATATAGAGAAAGGTACTGTTAGGTTTTCACTCTTTTATAAATGTGGGCGACCGCCCCCCTAATAATTTCTCAAAGCCTTTGAATGATAGCTCTGATTAACTGTGTAAGAAAGTTGTATCAATGATTTTACAACCACGAAAGCCTGGATAGGTTATATATAATTTAAGTAAATTTGCATGAAATTTAAGCCAAATATGTTTTGAGATTTGCGATTGGCAGAAACAAAAGGGTAGTTGGCAACCTAAGTTCGCAACCCCAATATTTCGTGCAGTGTCCGCCACTGCTCACTAGTATGAAGATCCTGTCATATATTCAATTCTTTAATATCTGAATATTTTCAAGATGGCATTCCTATTGGAATGGGGCCAGCCTGGCTTGCAGAGTGCCTGCATGAGTGACAAGGTCACAGGTTGTGCTTGTCTCATGTGAGGCAGATGACAAACTGACAGGGGCGGATTGACAACTTTTTGGGTCTTGGGCAGGAATATAATCTGGGCCATGCCCATTGCACATATGAGTGTATAAATGCAATTGAGGGCAGAGGTATTGGAAGGTAAACATTAAAGGCACCTTGAGGAGCCACCATGTCTTTGCCACCTCTTTTGTTAGGTGTCTTCATAAATTCTTTCATTATGATTTGTGAGTCTATGCTATTTGCATATTGGGAGTTGGAGCTATTCCAGCCCACCCTTCTAAAAGATTGGAGTGGCCCATCTGCCCCCCTGCTTCCTACACCCCAGTTCGAGGGCAAATTGTTTTCCAAGAAAGATAGAATCATAGCTTAATTCGGCCAGGTTAATTTTCAGCGAAAGGAAATAGTCTTAATATGTCCTTTTTGCAGTAATACTTTATACAACATTTTCACCGCTCCATATCGACTCTTTTGATTACAATATTTTCTTTACTCTGCAGTATTTATACTTCTTTTGCAACATACAACAAAGAACATTTAGATTTCCCAGCAAAAATGACATATTTTGATGGTTTATACAAAAAACAACAGAATATTTTGTAGAATTTGTTTTTAATTTAGCGAACGCATGCGCAGATTGGTCGAGGTACAGTTTTCTGTACCTATCACACTGATTATGCCAGAGCCTCTGTTCCTTCCCCCGAAGGATCGCGGGCTCGGGGTCGTCGGGGAACGAGATTGGTGTTAACATTACTTAACTGAGTGGAAAGGAAGTCATTTCAGGGCAGTTACAAGCTGCAATATATATAGGCCCTTCCCGATTGTGCTAGTAAAACTGGCACATTATGCACATAGCAATGCTTGTTTTTTCCCAACATTATGCTCAAATTTATGCTCATTTTTCAAAATTATGCTCATTTTGTTGAAAAAAATGCTTAATTGGCTTTATTTAGAAGAAACACATCAACATATGGCACAACATGTGCTTTTCGTTCACTAAAGCTTCATGCAAATATAACGTTAACTTTAAAATGTTAAATGTAAGTTATTTTGTGACGCCATCTTGTTTTTTCAATTAGCCAGTGCTTCCACTTTCAGATTTGTATTTCCGTATGAACGTATCGGATTATCAGATAATAAAATTAGTAAGACGTACTTTATTTTTTATTTATTTACTTTGCCATCATACTTATACATTCATTGGCTGGGAAACCACAACAGCTATTGCCAATTACAGCGGCCCCAATAGTTATACGAAAACAATTTACAAGGTATACTAAGCACACACAATAAACAATACTTGAACAACAGTCATTGCATTAAGTCTAAAAACAACATGTCAATGGAGAGTTCGTTAAACTCCGGGCGGAATTACATTTTATACACGCACTTTTCCATGTGCGGGGATCCTCAACATCGTATGTATTTTCTAATGCTAAAATATAGTACTTAAAAAGAAGATTCTTGAATTCTGAAAATGTTCGGTCTTTGGATGTAATATGATTAGGAAGTGTGTTCCATATTCTTGTTGCTCGGATTTTGTAAGATTTTTCATTTTGACTTTATGAGGAAATAAAAGATGAAATATAGTTTTCCTAAACTCACTAAAACTGCACGAACACCAAAAATTTGAAAAGTTTTGCTTTTTAACATCCAAAATTCAGATGAATTAGCGAAAAATTACTAAATTATGCTAGCAATTCTTTTCTTGAAAAAATGCAAAAAATATGCTCGTTAAGCCAAATTATGCTGAAAATTATGCTAGCACAATCGGGAAGGGCCTAAATATATATACCTAATCTAAAAATTAAAACTATAATGTATATCCAAAAGCATAATCTTTTGTTTAGTACTCAACCAGGGTACATTTTATCAAAGTCAAAGGCTTTGATATAGCAATTATTAGTGCGCTCTAGAAACTGATAGTTATCTATTAAATAGGTTAGAACCAATATTAAAATGTTGTGTTAACCTATTAATTAAATAAGTATATAATAGGTTGAAATAAAATTATATTTTGGTCATATTTTGGTTTACTATATATATTTCTCAAACTCATTAATAATTTATGAGCAAAACACAAAGGAAATCGCCACCTTATCGTTGGCTTGATACCACGGTAATAAACACCCATAAATTAACTCAACTTTCGCGTTGAATTTCTCTTTAAATACTGGTTTGTTTGAGAAGCTATATCATACACTCGAAGTCGTTTATTATAGTGATTTAAAAACACCTCAAAGTATGTTAAAAAACTCGGCTAGCGCCTTGTTTTTCAACACACTTTTCGGTGTTTCAAATCACCATAATAAACTCCTTCTCGTGTATGATATATTACATAAAATTGTCCTTATAATCCATTATTATTTGGTCAACCAAAGTGATTCGCTATATAACAATTAAAAATAAGTTGTTTTAGCAATCTTATATATATCATTCTTGTTGAAACCCAATAGTGTTTAGTCTAGGACGTGTAATGAGTTTGTATGTATTCCATTTAGGACAGAAAATCTCAACTGTTTTAGGGTAAAATGACCATGACGGACAACATGGCATATGTGCCAGGATCCGTATCCGGGGCAAAATGCCTGAAAATGACCACGCCCAGAAACGGCACTATCAACATAGCTCTATCTCCTGAACCATGAAAGCTACAGACTTTCTGAAGTACTTAGAGTGTTTAGAGTGGTCACTTTTAGGGGTGGTCATTGGAGAGTGAAATGTGTCTAGATATAATATTTTACAAGAAAATTACTATGCACATCCCATGTCAATTACTGCTAATTATACATCACATAACTCCATAAACCATAGAAAGGCTATATTTTCTTATACAAAACACACTCTTGCAAACAAAGGAATAGAAGTGTGGAATAATCTTCCCACACAATATAAAGAATCTACTAGTGGATCGTATGCGTCTTTAAAGAAAATGCTAGATTAACAAATATCAACCTCCTTCAAACTGTTAAATGTAACTGGTTGTAAATAAGTCATACATTCGAAAATCTATGCTCATATAATTCAGTCTTCGTTGACTATTTCCCCCTCCTCCCCATTGACAATGTTGAGTGGATCTTTTGAGCAAACCATGCGGTCTCGTATCATGGAAACAACATTATTTTTTGGGGGGAAGGGGATCCGAATGCTATGTCTCAATAATTTTTGCACAAGATTGTCTCTATGCAATTTCAAAGCAAATAGTATGTGTGATGATTGTCGCGAGAAAATATGATCATCAACTTTCTAATTGGTTGTCAATCTTTCTGATGTTGACTAACGACAATAATTCACGTAATTAGATTATAACGTCAATGACGTCACTATGACGTCACTTGGTTTCAAGAGAGCTAGAGAAGGATGCTCTCGATATGGAGATAACACATGAAACCTTTGCCCAGTTTTCAGACAGAGTGAAAAGGACAATGCTGAATTTTCCTAAAGACATTATTGACAATATAATTAAATCAATGGACAAAGGCCGACAAATGTGTTGCAATGATCGTCAAGAAACGGGGAGAAAGGTTAAAGTATTGAAAAATGTCATAAACATCTTTTCATGACAAGTTTGTTTTAAGCACAAAATATTAATTTTACAATAATCACAAACACTAGATTTGTTAGTCCAAAAAATAGTACTGCAAATATATAGGGCCGTGTCAGGCGGCTAACACACATAACTCTCTATGTTACATCATGCTACCATCAGGTTACCATTCATGTTACCCTTTTCCCGCTATTCATTTCTATACATAATGAACATGTTACCACATGTTACCATGTACTTTATAAAATAATGTATACTATTCTATATCAATTAGTGGTAACATGTGGTAACATGTTCATTATATATAGAAATGAACAGCGGAAAAATGGTAACATGAATGGCAACATGATGGTAACACGTACGATACATATGATAAATCTATATGAACGCCCATATTAGAAATGTCAAAAGTTTTTTCATTATTTTTCAAATATTCTAAGATCGTCATATTGTTTTTCCAACTTCTTTGTTATGTTACAAAAGTGCGTTCAAACAATTTCGCCCAATAGAACTAGCGATGCAAAACATCGCGGACACCGAGATATAATCTTCTGTTCTTCCTCAGGTATGCTGTGATTGAAGTGAAACACTTTCCACCGGGAAGCCATCATATCATTCTCGACTGAATCTTCCGCGTTGTATTGACCTCGGTACTTAATTATTGCTTTAGAAGTGGCGAATACTGGCACATCACTATCAATACTCACGTCTTTGGCGAAGTGATTCTTTGGAGCCGGAAGATGTATTCGATCTCCTTCAAGTAATAGCAAAAAACTCTTCCATTCAATTAGCTCTCTTGACCATCTGAAATCGTTGAGCCAAATTACTTCGGCGTTACCAGCTCCCACCCATGCATATTTGTCGGTTGCTGGGTTAGTGAACGTATTGAACAACAGTTCAAAAGGCCTTAACAAAAACGTTTTCCCACAGTTCGTCGGTCCAATTAACTAGCAGTAGGTTTCTGAATTTTCCTCTTTCACATTCTAACAACTGCTTTATAGCCGTTGCATACACGACAGGATGAATTTTGTTGTTCACCAAAACCTGATCGGCTCGGCTATATGTTATTAAACAGCAACGCCGTAGTTTTCTGCTATGAATTTCGTTGACCGCCTCCGCCATTTTGCACAACAATAATATTACGATATGAATAATTCAAATTTCCCGCGCTAATAGTTAATAGTTAACCTTAATGTAAACAAACTTGCAGACGATGATATTTTCGCGAATTAAAACTTTTAGATTAATAATTTAATGTGGTATTAATAGCTTTTTGACAAAATCTATTGAATGTAGCCGGCTTTAGCATGACATAGAGGGCGCAGACAATCGTGTGCAAAAATAATGAGACTTCACGTATTCGAAACATATTTTTAATTCTGAAAATCTATACTCATATAATTCGGTTTTTTATTGGCTATTTCCCCCCCCCCCCCCATTGACAATGTTGAATGGATCTTTTGAGCAAACCATGTGGTCTGGTATCATGGAAACAACATTGTTTTTTTGGGGGGGAGGGGGTCCGAATGCTATGTCTCAATAATTTTTGCACAAGATTGTAGGGACCTTAAACAAAAGCCAAACGGTTTCTAGTAGGTCCCTACCCCACTTCTTGTCAATAATTTATTTTATTTGTCAATGTAATAATACGGTAATCTAATGAAGACGAAAAAGTGTGATATTAAGTCGAGAAGAGAAGCGGCGAGACATTGCACCGTAGCGATAATTGAGCAAAACATCGATTCCACAAATATCGAAGATAAACACATGCACTGCACTTGGATAATTCTTTAGTCAACTATCATTATGTTCAAGTACAATTTGTGGATAATATTTGCGAGGCTCGGTGATAAAAAGCAAATAAAAGCATGGCTGAATCGTGTTTTGGCGGGGGGTAAGTGAATATTATATCTCAACAAAACAATACCAGCCCTCATTAAATCTTTTAGTATTATATTGAAATAGGTATAGTTTTTTATCCTATGACAAAAAAATTTGGAGATAAGAAAATATAGCCTTTCGAAGGCGTATGAAGTTATGTGATGTATAATTAGCAGTTAAGTTGACATGGCATGGGATGTGCATAGTCATTTTATTGTAAAATATAATACCTAGACACATTTCAAGCTCCAATGACCACTCCTAAAAGTGACCACTCTAAACATTATAAGCACTTCAGAAAGTCTGTAGCTTTCATGGTTCAGGAGATAGAGCTTTGTAGATAGGACCGTTTCTGGACATGGTCATTTTCAGGCATTTTGGCCCGGATACGGATTTTGGCCCATATGCCATGTTGTCCGTCATGGTCATTTTACCCTAAAACAGTCGAGATTATCTGTCCTAAATGAAATGCATACAAACTCATTACAAGTCCTAGACTAAAATTGACTAGAATGCGTGTTAAGACGCACAACCAGTAACAATTGTTTTTGGAATAGAAATTATAGCTTGTTAGGGACGGAGTCCGCCTGGTATCATACTAAATTTGCTTCAAGCCAATCATTGCAGGACTTCTCTTTTTAGAAACTCGTTTTTTAATCGAACTGTCTTTCTCTGGAACAATCTCTCTCCTATCATTTGTAACAGTACATCTGTTTCCTCCTTTAAACACCAACTTCATACTTACTATTCTTCTAATTAAATTAGACTCTACATTCGATGTAAACAATGCGCGCATGGAAAACGTTTTGCTCTAAACGCCGTTCTTACAATTTAAGCTGTTGTTCCTAATTTTTTCCTTAAGTAAATAGGGTATTGTTCTTGTCTTAAATTTATGTCTATTCCGTAATGTTATGTAACTTTTGTCAGGTTGGTCTTCATATGGGACCCATTTCCTGTTGACCACACCTTCAACCATTTGGAATAACCGTGCCTAAACCAAAAATCCACACAATGACGGATTAATTAGAAAATAATTTTGGCTCGTCCCAGAATTCCTCGGCTAAAATTTCGCGCGTTTGCAAGACAGAGTATGAAATCTGGCCACAATAACTGATCTAAAAAGGAACTGAATCAAGCATCTAATGACTAATGTGTTAAAAATATCGCCGGAAGCCGCACAGGCGCGATTGTGCGAACGACGCTGGGCCTGATTCATGACCTTGACATTCATTCCCTTTGCGTTCAAAACAAGCATCTAGAATTACAGTTTTCACTACTAGCTGCGCTGCGTACGTGCGTGATCTAGAAATGATATCATGGAATGTCAAGTGAGCCATTAAATGAGAAAAGAATGCGGAACAAACATTGCTACACGAAGTCGAAAGCGTTGAACCAAGCGCAACAAAACACTACAATATCATCAGCAAATACACTATTATTTATTATGTGAATTTTTTGCCAAGAACCTTTTTTAGAAAATATGGTTGAGGCATGTTGTTTTCCTGTATGTAAACCGATCGCTGCCAAGATATAGAATTCTCACAACACTGCAGACAACTTAGTTGCAAATTCTTAGCCAATCGAAAGACACGTAGTGATGGACAATGTCATTTGGGATGAAAAGGTTATAACAATCGGGAGACCCCAGCATAGTTGAATTGGATTTCGTCCAGACAGATCTCAAAATTTGACGGAAAGCAAATTGAGCTTCTATACCGAATAATGATGAAACTTTGGACCATTTTCGCCCTGGTAAGTTTGAACCGTTGAAATCAAAATTTGAGAATGCATTAATTAATAATTCATGAGCATTTTAGCCAACGACAGTAGAACAGTAAATCGCAGGCCATAGACCTAATCAGCTAATGGATATATATCCCCTTTGCCAGCGAATTCACCTTTTCGGATAACTGAAGTGGCTAGTGACCACTGCTCTAATAATATATGCATTCAATGGAACGAAGGTAACCAAGTATTTATGTTGTAATGCGTGTGATTTCATCAGTATTCGTTATATAAAACGTGAACAAACCAGGAATTCTGTAATGTATTTTGGAATTTGTTTAATAAACTCGCAATACGTGCAGTTAGGTCTCAATTTTGAAACCAGTGACGCATTACACTCGTGATTTCTAGATTTGACCGTTTCCCGGAATTGTTCTTTAAAGCAACACAAGCAGATATGCAAGAAATAAAAATATGGCTTTCCCCACAAGATAAAATTATACCATTATACACGCATAGCCTCGACTTCATTATTTTGAAGACAGACTGAAACTTTAAACATTCAGTAAGACTGCACAATATTGCACAAGACCAAATTTATCAAAAGAAATCAAAGAATGCACGAAGTCGAGGCTATGCGTGTATAACGCTACGCTCTAGTAATTCTGCAAACGATCTGCAGTCTCTGAGTGCATGCCCTCTAGTGCTATTCTGTTTTCGAGTCATTTTTTCAAAAGTGTACAGGGTATAAACTATAAAGTTACAATCTTGGACATAACTGGTTGAGACTACCTTTCCATATTTTGTATACCTTTCCATCTATACAAAATTGCATACCCCTTGTGATATATTCCCTATGAAATCATGTCGCTCTTCTTAAGCCCCCACTACCCCAACTCAATGTTGAGCTTGTATCATGGTAAATTGCCAAAAGTTGTTTCAAGGATGTTCGCAACCTTGAACTGGAGGAGAGGGGGTGACGAAATTTGTTTTGCTAAACACATTAACTTTGAAATATTGAGAGAAATTGTTTCAAAATGTCCAATATTGTTGCTAGATTATTGCAATACCAGAATCTCTCCTTATTTTATAGCTGGTATGTGTCGTCGCTGCCTGCGATGGGATGCTTTTCGGCAAATATTGGAAAGGTGAGGCATTTCTATATTTAAAATAAGTACTATACTTTATCATTTTAAAAATTAAGATCTTTGACGTTGGTGGAACTAGATAAGCTATGGCCGAAAACAAAATAATATGGTTTGAAAAAAACGTAATAATGTCACTCATGAATATAGAAAATAAACATAGTTGGGAAAGCAGGCGAACTTCAAAGAGAATCGAACTTCAATAGAAAAGAGACTTGAAGGTGTACAAATTTTTTGTCTGCGTTGAGAGATTGAAGCCAGAGGTTTGAAAAGGTTGCTATTGGATGATATAGCTTCATTATACAGAAAATATACAGTAAATTCATTCATCGTGAAAGTGCACAAATATCCGTACAATTCTCATTAATAATTCATGACATAGGAAATCATGACCGTGGAGGAGCTTGTAATACACATCTGATACAAAATCCTGCTGGCTGCTGATTTACATAAATTTAAGTTCCGTTTTCTCGCCAAATATTATATATTATTCATGTCTTTAAGATTATTCGAAAATACGAACGTTTTCATCACGAACACTGATGGTGTATATATAACATAAACGTGAATAAAAACATGTAACAATCACTTTTGTTAACTTTCAAAGCCACGTTCTGTACACCGTAGGCTACCTAATACTCTATTCAATGTGTTTTTGGAACAATAAAGAGGTCGTTCAATGGTAACACATTATTTAGTCTGCGTCATAGATCTCAACTGGATCATTGAACCTTTCAACGCTTGGAAATTGCTCAAGTTGTATTATTTGTTTTACGTCAAGAAATAATTATGTAATTAAGGGCATATGTAGCACCTAAACCACTGATCTGACCTAGACTCTGTTCTTTGAGGGTGTTAAAATAACTCCTTCATATGTGGTAAATAAGTGGTGATGTAAAGTAACAAGTGTTATCTCTGGCAACCGATTTTGATGCTGATCTAACACTGCGGTCAAGTTTGAAGATCATTCTAAAATGTTAAGTTGAACCTCGAATTCGAATTCCTCAACACTTATATATCACTAATTACACTTATATTCCGCTGCATTAAAATTTAACAGTTGTATATTTATGCATATTTGGCAGTCAGGCACAAAAGTACCTCTCTAATTTGCCTGCATGGCGCCTAGAAAATCTCCTAAAACCTTTTTTCTTTTTGAAAGACTGGAAACTTGATGACAAGGTCGACGAACTTAAGTAAGTTACGGATGCATATTAGGGAGAACAGTTTAGAACTGATATAGATTACAAGATATCCAGTATAAATAAAGTTAGTTTAGGTTCACTCTTGTAGTAACACTGGACCAATAAGGGATTTCAATAATTACTGGTCCTCTAGGGAGTACAGTTTAGAACTGATAGAGCTATCCAGTATAAATAATGGTAGTTTAAGTTTAGGATTCCCCTGTAATAACATTGGACCAATAAGAGATGATCAAACAGGACTGCCGACAGAGCTATTAGGTATAAATAGTTTTAAACAGATGAAGATTTTCAGGAAATTCTGTTCACTTGAAGTTAGACAGTCGATTGTCATAATCACTATACAACACTTTTCTTATTTGTGTGTTATAGCTATATAATCAGCTGTTTAATTGATATACTTAAATGTATACTAACCTTTGTTTTCAGGAAACACATGGATAAGAATTCCACAAAAGGCTTGGAAAAGGTAAAATTGCACGAAATAATATGATTGTGAAGTACCAATATGTTGTGCTTCTATATTTTGTATTATATATATTACTCTAAGTTTGTTGTTTCATTTTGCCTTCGTTTAATTGTTTCGTCTGTCTATTTCTTCTTAATACACTTTTAATTCTTATTGCTCGTTTGTGACAAGTTGCCATTCTCTATTTTCTTTAGTCACTTTCATCCGTTGGGGATCTTATCTCAAGTGCTTTAAAACGTAGGTATATTTTGTTGTAATTTAGCGTCTCATTCGCAAACTCTTAGTTTTGATTGACAAATCAAACCATTTGATCTTGACTAATTTAAGATTAAAGTTACACAATCAGTAATATTGGATCGGATGAAGTCAACACTAGAGTTCTCATCAATGTGACTAAGCTAAAATGGTAAATGGTGAAATATCTTTTAACAAAAATAAACTAGAAAACATTCAGAGACTGCATACCATGCATAAATATACAAGATTACACTAACTAGGGATGTATTCCTTCTTGCCCGGAAAGCAAGACAAACTTTGGCAAATTTCTCATCCAAATTTCTTCCAAATTGAAGCAAAATTTCATTGATTTGTCCTTAGCCTGTGGCAAACAGTTCCACTGAATGAATGTTTATATTAAAATGTTTGATATTTTTTGTTTATCGCGCTCACAGGCAAACACACACCAAATACACACACATAGTCCGTATACACACAAACAAACCCATGTGAAAACATAACCTCCGGTCAACGTATTTGGCACAGACCAAAAAACCTCTTCTAATTGATTGCTTTTTTTGTTGTCTACAGATGTAAGCCATGCAGTCAGCCCAAACCATCATCATACTCCAACAAGGAAAACCACACCTAACCCTTATCGTTCCTCGTGGGACCCCTGGCGTCCTACCAGTAAGGACCAATGGGGGTACACGACGGAAAATTGGTGGGAAAATGATGAAAATGCTTTGGCAACAACAGAAAGTTGGCAGGAAGTGACCGAGCAAACAACTGAAGGTTGGTGGGGAAAAACACTGATCTGAAAATTAGACCTGATACAGCAACTTATTTAATTAAAATAACGCTTTGGGGGTGTAAAGTACACCTACAGGTATAGGTCAATTAGTAAAATTTCTACCTAAATGGAGAAGTTGACATGTGCGAATTGGAGAAGTTGACATGTAGTCGGGCTTGCACCCAACTCCATATTGTTTGCATACACCATCTCGCAAAGTGGGGGGAGGGGTTAAAATTTTCTGAATATGTTCATAGGGGGTTATTTTTTCATTGAAAGTTATTTTGAGGTGGTTAAAATTTTGTTGACAATAATTTTTCAACCACCGCCCCTGCGACGTAATAAACGATCAGTCCCTAAGTCGGTTTAAAACACACGGTGAACGTGCGAAGTAAAAAGTTTTAAAACTTTTGGAAAACCATGCAAACAAAAATATAAAAATAGGCAAATAGACAAGACGCCGAATTTTGTTCGCTCGCTTTGATTAGCCAATCAAAACTTGGGAGAAAATGTTCTTAAAATTGTTATGAAAAGTGTGCAAGGTCAGGGAATAAGATATTTAGTGTATTCGATCGACAGGAGAAAAGTATAAAACTGCATCAACTATTGTAAAACAAGTCAAGATAACACAACTCATACTACACATTCTGTGCTGTTGTCTTAAATAAAAAAAGTCGTGAAATGCTAGTGGATCAAAAACCAAAATGTACTATAAAATAAATAATACTAGTTTAGCCACGACGGTCTGAAAAAGAACAATCCAATCAACAACGCCAACGGAAATTTTATCGCAAGTTAAATTAAAAATTTATGAATGGATACACAAGTTAAATTATAAAGGTAACAGATGCCTAGCAATAGCTGACAAAGAGGTTTTGTCCAGTTAAATTTTAGCTTATCCGACGGATAGTTGTGCACCCGATAAACCCTACTATCCGTGCTTCGTACAACCCTGGTACAACGCATTTTTATCCAACGCAACGAATAGGACTTATCCACCGGATAGCTTATCTACTTTTCGCACAACCGGGCCCAGCTTGTTTTTGATTTGCCATAGTATTAAACGTATTAGGTATGCACCTGCATGCATTTGTTCTTAGAACATGCTTTGTACTTCAACTAGAGAAAAAAAGTTAATATTTTTTAAGAACCAGCCTATTTGTCAGCGCGAATTAATTGCCCGCCTTAATATCAGCCTGATTGTCCTGAATCCTCTAGTTTTTATGCGGATTTTTAAAATGAAGAGTAACAATATTCTATTAACCATAATACATATATTATTGCTATATGGAAGACATGAATATCGCTATTTTCGTTCGTGAATATGAATATCACTATTTTTAAATCTATAGGTTGGCAGCCGACGGAAAGCAGGTGGCAACCAACAAAATGGTGGTGGGAAACGCACACCACGAAGAGTTGGTGGCAGCCAACGACAGAATGGTGGAATAGGTGGTGGGAAACAACTGAAAGTTGGAATAAAGGGACCGAGTATCCGACCGAAAGTTGGGAGACTGGAACTGAGTATCCGACCGAAAGTTGGGAGAATGCGACCGAGTATCCGGCCGAAAGTTGGGAAGAAACAAATGCGTTTCCATGGGAACCAACCCGAAGTTGGTGGGAAGGTACTACAAGCTGGTGGGATACCTACACCACAAAAGGTTGGTAGAGAATATTGATCTCAAAGCTAAGGTAGACTGGATAGGCCAACCCTTTGGTCAATGGTGCAGAACCACTGATCTGGAAATAATACTGGATTTAGTATCTAATGTGTTAAGAATGAAGCCGGAAGTCAGCCATTATTAAGGGACCAACTGATAACATTTTTAGTGAGTAATGGTAGAAATTTATTGCTTGAAATCTATTTTATGCTTTATATGTCAAAATAATGTAGTAGTCTGGTATATTTAGGGTTCGAAGACGCTTAAAAAGGAAATAGAGAAAATTTTCCTGTATATTTGGTCCCTTAGTAATGGCGGATTTCTATTGTCTAGCAATATTTAACTGCCTTCATTTTCTGCGGCCAGTGAACAACAGGCTGCGCTATCCAGTCTACTTTTCAGATCAGTATGCCGAACATAAAGCCATATTTCATTTTTACACTGATGAAGATCCAGGCTTTGCCAAATAAAAAAGAAATAGGGTTGGGTTAGGGTTAGCTTTAGGGTTAAATTTAAGGATAAGTTTAAAGTTAGGGTTAACATCAGTGACGTTTAAATTAAGCAAATGTTTCGTTTTGTATTTCTTGAAATTTTCGGCTGGAAATAATTAATCTAATATGCTAATCTATTTTATAGCTTGGTGGCAAACAACGAGCAATTGGTGGGAAACTACAAGAAATTGGTGGGGAACAACCCAACGTTGGGAGACTGGGGGCGAGTATCCGACTGAAAGTTGGGAGACTGGGGACGAGTATTCATGGTGGTGGAATACAACCGCACCTTTATGGCATCCAACCAGAAGCTGGTGGGAGACTACTACAAATTGGTGGGAATCGGATTGGCGGACAACAACGGAGAGTCCTGAGTCACCTGACGAACGCTGGTGGTGGAAAGATATTTTGAAACCAAAAAATATCCATCATGTTATGAAACTATTTCAAGATTTGGACACAGATGAGTCGTGATTAATCCAGGACACATTTCAAATTGTTTTTCTAAAACATTTGTTTTTTCTTTATATATGGTTGCTAGTGATTTGGGATTTGTAGTTATAATACTTGTTGACAAATATAGATTGCTTAATGTTCGAAATTCTAAAGTTCAACTGTTTTATTGATGTTTGAAATAGGGTGGGGCTTACGGGCATAGGCAAGGGGAAATCTGTTCAATTCTGGTTCAATTTAGATGCGATTTGGTTGAGAAATTTACAACAGATTGAATGCGTTTATTGTATCATAATTTATGCATGATTACTGGACTTAAATTGCTGGCGGAGGCATGCTGCCTCTGAGTACCCTCCCGTCATTTCATTGTTTTGAAAAGTCTACTATTCTCCATGCTATTCAGCTACTCATTGTTTTGACACATTTGCATGTGACGTTATGTAAAAGGATATTACTGTTATTGCTTTATAATTTCGTAGCTATAGATTGTTAATTGAGTTTTCAATTGTTGGATTATTGCGACCAGACATTATTTGCTGTTGAAATTTTGTTCTTCTTATTATTCATTTATTAACTCTTATTTAAAAACGGGAACCCTTCAGCACACTTAGGTATAGCTGATTTCCAAGGGGCCGTTTACAAAATATTTACAAAAATAAAATTTACAGAATTTATACTATTTACAACATTATTTGCGGTCGATTGGAGCCTTAAATTTCCCAATTGACATATTTGCAGCTTTTGAATCTTTTGACAACTTATACTTTACTAATACTTTTTTTCACATTAGCTTTTGTAAAACAAAATCATTATCATTACTGCGTAGATTATAGTTTTGATTGTTAGCGATTTCAAACAGGTGTTCATACTTTCTGGCAACTCCCTATTTTTCACTTTATGCATGAACACTAACATATTTTTCTCCCAGCGATCAGTTAGAGGTTGTCAGTTTAATTCCTTAAGTATTTCTTTTGTTGCTATTTCATATGGTCTGCTAGTGATGATCATTGCAGCCCTGTTTTGCATTTTTTCAGTTTGTCAAGCATCTTCACTGCAGTTACTCCAAACGAGGCTGCAATAATCAAAATATGGCAGTATTATCGCATTATAAACATTTATCAATGTTCTTTTTGGGACACAAGTCTTTATTCGCCACAGCATATACCTATACTTTTAGACAACTGGATACAATGGTTTCCTTTTTTCCCCACAAAAGTTGATCATCAATTTGACAATAATTATACCTAACGTTTTCGAATGCTTAACACGCCTAATTTTGGTTTCATCTAATTCTATTGTAGGATCGGTTTCTATCTTTGATAATCTCTGTCGCGAACCAATTATCATGTATTCCGTTTTGTCTCTATTTTACAGCCAATTTATTAGCAAGCAAATCTAATAAATCTAATGAGTAATGTCCCAAATCATTGTTTAGACGCATTTGTCGTCTTCTACGTTGTTATATTAGTATCATTCGCGCACAAAGACTACTACAAAAAGTTGTTTTAATCGCCTGTCTGTATTGCCTATTGATATATCCGCAAGCGATTTGTCCAAACTTGTCTGGACTTGTCTTAATGAATTGTTTAAACATTTCGTGGTTATAAATTGTAAATAGATTGGAATATTGCATTGTTGTGACCATACAGTATTAATTTTGTTGTAGGCCTAATAAACGAAAGCATTTAAAAAATGCTTTTTTAATCTGTGTTGATACTCGAATAAAGGCAGGAGATTTGCCTAAACCTGCTTTCAACTAACTAATTAAAACAGATTAAATCTCAATATTCTAAATTTCGGGCATCTCGCTCGATAAAACTGAATGTTGATGATGTGTGCATGTAGATGGAAATTTCGAGCGAGAAATATATACATTTTTTCAGACATATTGTTCTGGATATATATAGCCATTGTACCCAGGGCCTTTTTTAACTAATGCACTGGGGGGGCAAATGCCCCCCCAGCCCCCATGTTTGCCCCCCCAGTCAACTTTTGCCCCCCCAGTGCCCCCCCAGTGAACTGTTTGCCCCCCCAGTGAAGGTCCCTTGTGTGCAAAAAGCAAACTTTATAATTTTGAGGAAAATTACGGTATTATCACAACCAAAACAGGGATCGGTTTACATATTTTAGATAAAAAGTAGGAATATGTTGTATAGTCCGGGAAAATTTTTTAGCCCTCCCCCCCCCGTCGACGACAAAAACAATAATATTTATTGACAAACGTTGACGGCCATCCACTTGTTAGGTCCCCTTTTCGATTATTGCCCCCCCACTAACGATTTCTTAAAAAAGGCCCTGATTGTACCTACATTCGTCATAGGTGGTTTTCAAACAAGGAAGAGTGCATTATTAGTTCTAACGCTTTATCCGTTCTAACCCCCGCCCCCCCTGCATCTAGAGGTCAAGTAAAGGCGATATATTCCTTATTGAAAACCGGACTACCACGAAAAGACCCTGCGGTATTTAGCAGAGTCAAACTGAAAGCACACTTCTCACATGCGACTGAGGAAAAATTATAGCAGCCTGCATACCACGGTTGCGAAGGTGAAAGGTTCATGCACTAACCACTAAATTCGTGCCACCAACACCTCTTACTTTGGCTTAAAGCGTCTCATATCGCGTTGCTTGTAAGCTACATAATCGTAATCATACTCATACACAACTAACATAAAATTACTTGCCTTTAGAAATTTAATTAATAAAACTAGCTTAGAAGTATCCTACCTTATTACGCTCTCAATAATGGTCAATAACGTATAATATATAAGTAGTTTGAGTTGTGACTGTGATTCCTTGCACGTGTGAACCGATATTCGCAAATTTCCCACTTCATCTTACTTTAAATGTAGTCCGATTAACTCTGTCCTTAGTCCATTAAGTCTTTGGGTTTCCTCAAGCTATCGAATGTTTGTGTTTCTATGTGCGTTTAAAACTCGAAGAATAGATGTACAATGTAAGATCCATGTTAACTGCATGAGAACAACCTTTCCGCTGTAGTATTTCGAAATATTCCAATAGATGCTAAAAAAAGTCAAACCAATGGGTGACTGGATGGCATGGCCATGGAGAACAGTGCAGGGATTTCAAAACAATGAAAAGACCATTGAACATTCAAATCGATCACTGAATCGTGTCTGGACGGCACTATTTTTGTGGTAAGTGTGTACGCATTTTTATCGATGGAATATATTCGAACGAAAATTTATATACATTTTTAGACCTAACCAGGAGCAGTTGCGAAAAATGCAACTTTAGGCCCTCTGGCAGGAATAGAACCTGGAGATCAGCGACTGGACTCTGTAGCTCAGTAGGTTAGAGCGCTGCACCGGAATCGCAGGGCCGCAGATTCGATTCGCAACTGCTCGTGGTTATAGGTCTAAAAATCTATATAAATTTTCGTTCGAATATTCCATCTATACAAATACCTTCTACTTTTAGTCCCATAGAACGAGATGCCGAAAAAATATATTAAAAATCTTGATATTTACTCATTTTAATCGCATGTGTCTTAAGCATAGCGCAAAAACAAAACATTTTTGTGCTAAGAAGACAAGCAAGAAGAATTTTCTTTTGAATTCGTCTTTAACTATAAGCCGCAAATATGATTTCAATATGTGGAAAGTGTTGCGCGAAAAACAAGCTGCAGTAGTCGCTTCAAATACACAAATACAAAAATATTCTCTTATATAATAAGTGTCTCAAGTGCATCTTTCTTATGTATTGATTTTTCTTAAACAGAGAACAGACTGAATAGGCTAGAATAAAACTTAGTCAAAGTAACATTTCTATTGTGGCTAAATGCGCTATTATACAAGTGGAAACCAGAGACAAAGTACACGAAGAGACCTCCCATGCTTAGTCTAATTGTCTTAGTCTAATTGGACGCACGTCGTTCATCCACATGCAAATGAGACGGTATTATAACCAGAAAGGTGGAGATTGCAGAAATCGAACGACGATCTCAGAGGTCGGAAAGGCACAAGTACTAACCGCTGTACCACCAACACCGCAACGTCCAACTAATACATAAAGATTCCACATGACAAAAAAGAACCCATACAACACAGTGAATATAGAAAGTTTATTGACTTTGATTACTACAATACAACCACCTAATAATCAACTATCTGATCAACTACAAAATAAATTATTTTTAATGTGTGTTGGGTTTCATCGCTAAGCTGTCGAGATTTCCTCAATTCAGATATCGTACCATGGTTTTTCGGTACTTTCCTGCCAATTTTCAGTCGATTTACCCCAATCTTCGGTCGGCTTCCATGGCAGTTCAGTAGATCGCCACCATGGGGCCTCAGTCGAATTGCCCCAATCTTCGGTCGGTTTCCATGGAGACTCAGTTGATCGCCACCATGGGTGTTCCGTAGATCGCCACCATGGGTGCTCCGTAGATCGCCACCATGGGCGCTCTGTAGATCTCCATGGATTCCAAGGGTTCCACGTGGTACGATAAGGATTAGGGGTGGTTCTCCATGGATTCCAGGTGGTGTGATTATGGGGGTGATGGGTTGGACTGACTGCGCTACTCAGTTCTTTATAACGAAAACGAAAGTAACTTGTTTAGAAAAGTTGATTGGTGTTTGGTGTTAATACAAGAGAAAGAGCTCAAAAATTAGTTCCCCATAATATGTCTATTTAACAGACAATTAGTTCTTTGAATCGCGATGTATTCTAGTTAACGGCTACCTTAAACGTCAAAGATTTTGTTATATTTTTAAGGTAGTGTGTCCTGTAATCTCTCGAGTATATCGTTTACCGCATTGAAATTGTAGTCTAGCCACGATTTCAGTAGTGGTAAAAGGGCACTTAGTTGCAAATTTTGCCTGTTAAGAAATGAATGAAATATCACGGCAATTCAGAGAGTGCTGGCTATCCCTTTTCATGAGTTTTCCAGTTCTATTTTTGTTACAGGGTACTATAATCGATTGCAATCTGAAAGACAGCGTTTAAAATAGATATTGAGCCGAGAATCAAGACATACCTCTAAATATACTTGTGACAAATTCTTGTACCAAATTGAGGGACTATAGCAAAAATAATTAGCACAATATGAATGGTAAGGTTTGCTAGTAGTCGTAGAAGCCAAAAGGCTTTTATATAATGCCTCATAGATGGATTGGAGGAAGCATGCCTTATTAACTAACCCGTGTTTATGCCCGTTGCCACCTAACGCACTGAATATATTTAATTTGAATGCTTGGTTGTCCTTGTTCCATTCTATGCTAACATTATCAGAGTAATGGTAACTAGGACATATATGAATTATCCTGTAAATTGTGAACAGACAAATTTGGCGGATGCTTGATTATTCCCAATTCACAACTTTGGATACCTCACATGCCTAGTTACCTTTGTTCTAGTTTGCAAAAGCATTAAATAGAACACAAATAACTAAGCATTAGAATAATCTACATAAGTGAATATAGCTCTTATACATAATTCTAAAGCTAATTAACTTTGTTATATTTTATGTTTTCGCAAACTTGAATGTATTGTAACCAGGCATGCGAGTCTTCCAAAATTGCGAATTGGGTAACAACGATGTAAACAGCATTAACCATATTTGTCTATTGCTTGGCAACAAGCAAAAACATGCGTTAGTTTGTCTGATTACCTTTGCCAAAAATCCTTTGGAGTTTTTCATCATGTCATCCCTAAAAGATGAAGTATTATTGTTTAGTGCTTACCTTGCCATGATTCAGAAAAGCGAATTGTTTTTCACATTTTCTTGTTTAAAGGTATATTTGAATGCCAAAATTGAATAAGTTTTTAAAGGATTCTAACTTACTCAAATTCTTCCACAGCCTCGCCAATGTTCGAATCTAAAAGAAAGAAAATAATCAATTATTTTTAGCAATGGAACCACAAATGCAATTTTAAAAAAATGTTTCAATAGCACAATGTATTTCTATAATGGTATTTACATATTAGGATAGGTGCGTGAGAACTCTGGCTACAATTTTCTGGCCGACAAGGTAAGAAAAAGACGACTTTCGTAAGTCTAATGATTGTGTGATTAAAACTCGCGGGTAAATTATATTACATGATTTTTCTTTGAGTGGCTCCATACCGAGCAAGCTGAAAAAGTTTGCTTGTCCAACGCTCTACCAACCGAACTGCGAGTTTTTCTGCAACCGAACAAGTTTTGAGGTAAGCGAAAATCTATAATTTGCTCTAACTATATGTTGTGGAGCACTCTTTGCGTTTCGTAGACCTAAACCTACACGTATATATATATATATGGATCACAGACCTTCAACATGTCTTTTTTTAATAGATTTCCCATCGCATCCAAAGAAGAAAAACACCACCTAAATATTAACACAATTTAACACATTATCTCAGTGGAATTGAATGTTTTCTCCAGGTACTCCGCGGTTGCAGTGAACTCATGAAGCTATTAAAGTTAGTCTAGTTTAGGTTTCCTCCTATAGTAACATTGGACCAATATAAGGGGTGGCTCTTACTAGTAAATTGACGGTTCAAAATAATTGTTTAAATTATAAAAATATCTCCCTAGAATAAAAAAAAGTACTTCTGCCCCCTTGTTCCTCCTAAAATGGTAAAGTGGTGCCCTTCAAAAAAAGAAGACAAACTTACCGCAACGACTGCAAATATCTTCATGCTGTTTAGTATCCTCGGTCAAGAAAATAAATTTCTCTCCTGCCCACTGCAAGGTGTTGTGTCACCGAATGCCACTAGAATAATGCTGATTTAATGTCGGTGCAGTAGCTTTCAATTCCAAATTAACCCCAAATTTACATGTTAATTAGTAGGAGAAAATCCAAGTTTTGTTGACAAAAGTCTTACGCACTTTATTACACGCGAAGAAATAATTAAGTTATCATGCCAGTTTTTATGTCACATAATTATATTTACATTTGAAAGAGATCTAATTAAAAATATATCGAAGTGCAATGCCAGTGGTTAGTTAATGCAAAAGTCTTTCGATCACCACTACTATGGCGATTTATTGGGTTCAAAATGCACGTGTGTGAATTTGCCTATTGGCTCTTTCAAATTTGCGAAAAACATGAATTTGCCAAATGATGTATTCACTAAATCTTCAAATTCATCTGATATACGCATGGGCCGAAAGTATGAATTCATCGATCACTTTCACCATTCATGAATTCGTCGAATGTTCGAATTCGCCGATAATGCTTTGCGAGCTTGGGGTTGGTGAGCCCACTGATTTTGACCAGTAATTGTTGGGTAAGATCACTGGGTAAGATGAAGTATTTACCATTTCCCTCCATTTCCCGCGCTCTCCCTGCTATATATTCCACGTGCTATTCGGATACGATTTGGGCAAATTTTACTTGCAAATTTTTGTATTAAATCAAGCAGAAACCATGGAAAATATCCTTCGAGACTGCGCAGAGAAACTTATTTCGGCCGCAAACAACATTAGTTCTGCGTCAACAACAACAGGAACAGTACAGCCGACGGCAGTAAACACTCCTGTGACAAATATTGAATCTTCGTTGCCTGCCTCCTCTGGAACTACTAATACGGTAACCGATATAAATGGTTCTAGTCAGTCTTCTACAGCTTTAGGTGAACACCGTAGAATATTTGGTTATCGTCCGCCAACAGCACTGACAAGACTGCCGATGAGACGTCCAGCTCAGTCGACTGGACGAGGCCGCAGGTCTAGCACACCATACTCGAGGTCATCGTCGTCTGTGTCAAAGCCAAACACCAAGAACACCTTTACAAAAGCATTTGTTTGCCTTCCCAAGATGAACCAAACGATTCCCCCAAACGCTGCAGAGAGAATCAGTTTGAGTCTGATTGGTCTGGGAGAGGAAAAGATAATTTTTGAAAAACAGGGTGAGTCGCAGCATGTTCATGACAAAATACTGGAAACGTTTCCTGCTCTGGGAAATTGTGGGGGATATGAAATCTTGCGAATGTCTGACGGAAATTCAAGGCAATTGATAGATGTCCCTTGTCCTCCTATGGGATACACAGTGAATTTTTTGAAGAGTGCCCTGGGACAGGCTAAGGCATTTGTGAGACCACTGCAGCAGGATATACCATTGGATATGGAGGAACCTAAGGTAAAGTTTATACACACTTGTGCAATTGGTTGATTGACTGTCTGATTTATTCATTGACTATTTGACTTATTGATTGACTGGTCACTATTTCCTAATGAAGGATTGAAAGTTATTCCTGTAACATTCGGATTCGGGGATGTTAATTGGTGATGAGATTGTCAGTGCTTTTATAATTTAAAAGTGGTGCAGTCCTGGAACATCAACACAGGGGCTCTCAAAAGGAAAGATAAACAAGCAGGCCTGGAACTGGGGGGGGGGGGTGATTCCCATATTCATACTTGATTGTGCTTTACACTAGCTCTTAAAGTTTGAGTTATTGCAGTATTTAATTTTGACTTCGAAAGAACCACCTTGATTGTATTAGCTGTAATATACTGTAGATATATCATGCTTTGAATTATACAAATGAGCACTGATACAAGTCAACGCCACTACATAACTTAGCATAAACATATTAATCATCTACTCCTGCCAAAAGTTTCTGTTCACACTTCTAACACTGCTAGGTGATAGACAAATTTCTAAGAATTAGTTTGTCTTCCTCCATTTTAGGGGTGGGCACTATTTGCTTTCTTATTTATATAATTGTCTCCTCCCCTTTCAGGAAATACATAATTCACCAAAAGTTCATTGTATAAATTGCAATGAGCAGATAGCATTGGCTAAAATGAGACAACATCAAAGTAGTTGTGGTGGTGGTCCATCAAACCAGTCAGAAGAATCAGGGTAATTATGTTAGCTTTGCAGTGCTGTGCATTCCTTGTTAGTGCAATACACCCAGTCTCTATTTATAAACTTTATCTAACAAGGATAACACACACAAGGATGTATAAACCTTTGGTTGAATTTTTCAATGTATACATTACCTTCAACCAAAGGATTATATTCAAGGCTGCAGCCAATGCTGGAACCCCATAGTTATTACATTTTACACATACATATACCTGTATCAATATTTTTTAAGACAAGTGCAGAGACACATCACTGAATTCATAAGTCCAGACGAAGACTCAGATTCAGATGGTTCTGTGGCAAATGGAGGTTCAATGACAAGCGAAGGTAGAGTATATAAAGCTTATGCTGTAATGTCACATTAATTAGATTGTTTCATCTGTTTGGTTTTGCATCTATTATACTAGTATCGGATATAGATAAACAAATAAATAATTAATTCTCATATAGAGAAACTCCAAGAATTACAGCAACTTTTTCCAGAAACTAAAGCCAATCTATTGAGCCAGGCAATTGCAGAAGCACTGGGGGACATTAACCAAGCTGCTAACTCAATTCTGTTAGGAAAAGGTATGCTATATTCTATTATCAATGATCATTTCATGTAGCAGAGAATACCTGATAGCACAACTGGGACCCCCACAGACTTAGTATGAGCAGTTTGTACCAACATTTTTCTAAAATAAGTATAATTTTTTTGTAGTTCAATCTGATGATGTTAGTGTTGATGATGATGATTCTGCTTTCGATGAGTTATTAATAACTGCAATTTCCAAAAGAACTGAATACTCAAAAACCTGTGGTATGACTTAGCATAATATCTAAATATTTTATGTTCATATTTCTTAATATTCTTTGAAGCATGTTTACCATTGACACTTGTCTTTAACCCATTAGCTTGCAATGCGCTCAGATGTGCCCTACTTTAGTATTTTACTCTGTCTAAAGCCAGAGTATTAATTTTACTTTGTCTAACACCAGATGATTTTATTCGTCAGTGGTAGGGTACTGCCAGCAGTGGTGGACACCAGGGGGAGCAAAAGGGGGCAACCGCCCCCCCCCCCAATAATTTCTTAAAGCCTTTGAGAGATAGCTGATTAACTGTGTAACAAAGCTGTATCCATGATTTTAGAACCACGAAAGCCTTAATAGGCTATAATTTAAGTAAATTTGCATGAAATTTAAGCCAAAAAGGTTTTAAGAACTGAGATTTGCAGCAACAAAAGGGTAGTTATATGTTGTAAGCTAAGTTTGCACCCCCAATATTTCACGAAGTGTTAGTTAATGGGTTAAATATCAGTTCATTCCTTTTTGCAGAAATTTCCATTTCATCAATTGTCAAAAGCCTTAATAAGAAACTTACTGGTCGAATATTGAAAGTTAATGTGGATGATGAAGACATTCTGTCTGATGCATTAGTTGTGTACAAAGATCCGCAATTTGATGCATCTCGTCCTCTGAGAATTACATTCGCTAATCAACCAGCAATCGATACAGGAGGTCCTAGAAGAGAGTTTTACGAAAAGGTTTATTCAAAGCTGGCCAATGGAGCTGATGCCGCTTTTCAGCTGTTTGAAGGACCGCCAATGAGGCTTGTACCAACATACAATATGCGTATTGTTTTCTCAGGTGTAATGAAATGTGTGGGCAAGATGATTGCTCATTCAATTTCACAATATCAGATATTCATGACATGGATGTAGCATCATGTGTAGATAAGGTAATAATGGGTAGATAAGGAACTACAAGAAGCAGGGCACTCCTCGCATTAGTTATTGGTTGGCAGAAAATACTTACAGAAGATCACAATTTTCAAATTGATCCTTTTTACAAAGCATGCTAAACATAAATTCTTTGTCACTACCTGTAGCAGCAGTTTAGTTTTACCTACAGTATCAGGATCTTCCAGGTGACTCAACAGAGAGTCAACTATTGCACAAGTCAGGACATTATATAATTTGTTACTTTTTAAGATTGTCAATGTCAAGACAGAGGAGGATGTAAACATACTCAATGGAGATGATACCTTTATAAGTATTTTGTCAGATATTGGAAGCACATCTATATTATCTGTAAGTAACCATTATTGTAATACAACAAGGAGAGAATAAACAGTGACATAGCAAAGGGGGAGGAGGGGTTTCCCCCCCAATTTTCTCCATAACTGTTCTTGTGAAAAGGTGAACTCCGGGCAGAAAGTGGGGGAGGGTGCAATGTCTGGAATAACCCAAAATACTCTAAATTTTGAGGTTTCCCCAAAACTGATTTAAACTAATCCACTTCATTGTTTCTATCTGGACAGCTCAGAAACAAAGATGAAATTGTGCAGTGTATACTGTGCCATTTTCTCATCAACAAAAGGAAGATCTTGTTGGATCAGCTAAGGGAAGGACTCAAGACCCTTGGCGTTCTCAATGAAATGATAAAGTTTCCGCAGGTGTTAGCACCGATGTTTCTGACCCAGGAGGAATTTATTGACTCCTTTTTTGTCAAAAGTATGCTAATTTTCCCTCTGGAGACTGATGGTCATGTTGTAAGACACATGTTGCTTCATTTCATTGATGAGAGCCGTATTGCAGGTGCGTTCCATTCAATTTGGTTCAAACCAGGACTCAAAGGGTCATCCATAATTGTCAGCATTTTCATAAGTGTACAGAGAGTACTTTTTTCAACACCCTCCCATAGTGTATTTCTAAATGTTGGACTTGGAGAATGATGATGATGGATGGGTCTACTACCATCATGATCAAGCATACAAAGTGTACAACCCCTGAGTCCAGCATACAAACTGTGCGCTTGTTAAAATGTTGATAATTATGGATGATCCCTAGGATTAAGCAGGTATAACAACACCCTGATCCCTAAACCTAAACATCACTTTGACAAAACATGATTTTGTAAAAAAATATTTTACAGACTGCATATATATTTTATAGCAGTATGTGCTGCCCAAATAAACTGGCTCTCCCTTTTTTAGATCTTAAGAATTTCTTGTGTTTTGTGACTGGAAGTTGCAGTGTTAGAAAATTGCAGACGATTGATGTAACGTTTGATGCAATGGGAGGAGCTATTCATGCATCTACATGTATGGAATCACTGCATTTACCACCAGATGTTGAGTCTTATCAGTGCTTTGAACAAGCCATGAAAACTGCCATTATGGACAGTGGACCATCATTTAATACCATGTAACATCAAAATTCTACAACTATCTGTTAATATTTTGTTAATGTTTTCAGTTCTATGACCATGAGTTATTTCTTCCATGCATGTTGTGTTATCACTGTGTACAGAACGTTTATGAAACGAGCAATTCTGTATGAGATGGACAATTGTGTCCGGTACACAAAGTAAAAGTTGTTTCATGAGACTGATAAAAAGTAGTTTCTAAATTTGTTTTTGTTAAATATTACATTACTGTGATTGTTAGAAACTTAAACAATAGGTATTCTACATATTAACATTTGTAACTATTATTCTCATAAATGCTGTATTCATCACATTTGACATATGTATTGATTGTCTCCTGCAATTATTAGTTAGGAAGTGTAAATACTAAAAGAAAGTATATATCATGATCTTTAGCTACAAAATTGTAGGACATTGAGCAGAATGTCAATTCCATAATTATCACTGTCTCTTAATGGGTCAATCAACCTTACAAGTTCTTCATACCTATCATCTGAACATGGTTGTGCTGTTGCTGGAACTATCACACTTTCCGTTTCCTCATCACATGGTGGAGGACTATCATGATCAATTCCATATGTTTCCAATTCTCGCTATGGAAAAAAAATCATGATAAGTCTTTCAAAGTATAGATCATTGTAGAAATAACAGGTGGTAGACTGGTAGAAATCCATGTAAACTCAGTTTGAGAGACAGAATTTATTTGCTAAACTTACCCCAGTTAAATTTTCAAAGTTATCCATTTCAGTTGCCTCACTTCCTCTCATTCCAATAAGACCCAATATGTACAACTGCATAGGTGTTCGACTTCCAGCTGTTCTTATATGATGGCGGATATATCCTGATTTCCATGTCTCCAGGTGACGATTGATTCGTGGCACATATACATAATGCAATGCAAAAATGTCAGTTTCGTTTGACAAATCAATTACATGTGAATCTTCTAGATGTCGAAAAAGGTGGTAGTAAATATACAACACCCCCTCAAACACCTCCCGCCAAAGACGCTCGATTCTCTGATTGTGCACGCTCTTGCCTACAATCATGCTTCCTCATCCTGGGCCTCGTTGAGGATGGTTAAGCATGTACAATGAGACAAGAACATTTTCACCTCCTTTGTCTGACCTTACTCTAGAAGGTAAACCATATTTTTCTACTGCATCTTGAAACAGTTCGAAGACCGAATCCGATCGATTATTAGTCCCACACTTCAAATAAACAGGAATGCGTGTGTAGCCATCAACACCACCATGAACTACAATTCTCCATCTAAAGAGAGCAGCAGAAAGAAAATGAGGTTAACAAATTAAGAATGTTTTCTGCTTCCATAATCACTATATAATGGTAACTCCTATAATATTCACTGGATGAACAGGGGTATATATAATAACCATTTGCTCCCCCCTCTTTGTTGGGGGAAAAGACAAGGGTTTGGGGAAGAACGTGACTCTGGAGAGGAAATGAGGAAGAAGGGAAAGGAAGGAAGGGTATAGGGTTAAAATTCATGGAAATAAGATTTCTTCCAACTGCACAAGTTTTTTGTTCTATTCGCAAGAATTTCACCCTCAAAATGCAGGAAACTGAACTTCGACTGGCCACTCTGAACTTCCAAAACTCTAAGTTTCTTGCTCCCCTGGAACCCTTGGCCTATAAGCCCTACCACTGGTGAAAAGAACTTTAAAACCTGAGTATTCACTACTCCTGATCAGTCTTTTTCTTCAGACTGCTCCTGAATAGGGGAAGAAAGTGACCCTTCAAAAAATTGGGGGTGGGGAAAAAGGTAACCCCACTGCTAACTATATACACCCCTGTGTGTGGATGAACAAACAGATAGACACACAGATGGATAGGAGGGTTACTTTAATTAAATCTCATCCCCAGGGTTATCTTAGTGATGACTCTGGGGACAAGGTTGGTCAAATCTAATAGGGCCATTATTTGATTTGGACTTTTGATTTAGAAAACAAAATAGGATTTGGAGGGTCAACTGAGTACATTTTGGAATAGCTCAAATTGCAAATCCATGGCAACGTAGTTACCTTATCAACTTATGATTGCCGTCAATATGCCAAAGTGACAGAGGACCTCTTACACTGTAGACAGTTCTTGGAGTTACTGATAGCCATCTCATTGCTACGCCTTCAGGATCCGTCCGATGCAACGACTCTCTAACCCTCGATTGAGTCACGTTAATCGATCTTGACTTAAGTTGCGAGTAAATCCTTCGATAACCCGCATTAGGAAACTCACTCTGGATGTCTCTGACCAGATCATCCAATGCTGCATCAGTCAAGACGCTTTGTTGGGATCGAACTGAAATACCGTACTCTCGAAGACGTCGTTTTATTGTACTTTTCGATACTCCCAAAGCAAATGCAATATCAGGAACTGATATGTCATAATCGAGCATGTATTCTAGCTGCTCTCTAGGAATTAGGAACTTTGGTCTTCCAACTAAGCCATTAGAACTACAACTGCCATCCACATCGTGGACAAAAACCCTTCTACGTTCTACATACACAGTTTCGAGCAATGACGTTACAGCTGAAATAGTGCGAGATATTTCGCAAAATCTGTTCCCCAGACGTACGAGATGGCGACGAATTTGTTGCAATCGAAATAAAATAAAGTCCAACGTTTCGGCTTCTGGGTTGCATTGAAGTCTTCGAGAAAGATCAAGAAGAGAATGACGCACTCTCGTTTCATAGTTCGTCAAGTCAGCGTCCGCCATGTTTTAAAATTAATTCTTCCTCGTCCTATAAAGCTCCGGCTAAAAAATGCGCCGTCAACAGAGGTCGCAAAGCATTATCGGCGAATTCGAACATTCGACGAATTCATGAAATGGTGAAAGTGATCGATGAATTCATACTTTCGGCCCATGCGTACATCAGATGAATTTGAAGATTTAGTGAATACATCATTTGGCAAATTCATGTTTTTCGCAAATTTGAAAGAGCCAATAGGCAAATTCACACACGTGCATTTTGAACCCAATAAATCGCCATACACTACGTGTTGATTATAATTCACCTCATGAGTCGCATGTTAGAAGAGCGCTTTGTTTGACTGTTCCAAACAGCGCATGTATGGCATAGGCTGCAGAAGATTGGTTTGGTTGCGGGGGCTAGACAAACTCTGTGGGGGCCCCGAAGGCATGCTCTTCAGGGAAATTTTGAAATATAGAGTTTCTGAGATGACATTTTCTGCGTTCTAGGGAAGATTTGACGTGCAGAAACCAAGTAATGTTGGTAATTTTGCATTTCAAGCAGCGAAGAATATAACACATTTATATTAAGTTCACCCAATCTGAACACTTTTTTTGGAGCTTAGCCCCTCATTTCTACTTTTGGAGGGAGGGGGGGAAGGGATAGCCCCCTTAGCCCACCGGTTCCGCCGCTTATGAGCGCAGGTTCTATTCTACTAGGAGTATTCTGTTTTTACACTGTATTTTACTAGTCCTTTACTGATGAAACTACTTATAGTGTATATAAATATTATTAAAAATTTAACTCAATTTTCCTACCTAGTATAATAACCCCGGTCCAATAAGAAGTACTGCTTACTGTATTTTAGAAATGATAGAGCTATCCGGCCAGTATAAATAGTTCGTTTATTAATTTCTCGCAATGAGTCAAAGGTTTCTTGATTCAGCAGTAAATTCAGTGGCTTGCGTTTCATAGCCATTTCTGACAGACCGTCAAATTCACAATTTTATGCAAAACCATTAATCAACAGTATCCAAAGTTACAAAACAAAATACACAGTCGGATTGCAATATCGGCATCCAGTTAATCTATTGATGGATATGAGTTAATAATTTTACGATATTTAACTTTTTGGATTAACGCAAAGTTATGGGATTTCAATTTTACCGACGCTCTTCTTTGCCTGTCAGTATTCATTAAGGCTCTATTTACACAAGACTATGGTAAACAGTTTTGGACAAATAAAACACGTACCCAGCATAACTGAAGTTATAGCAACGCTAGAGTTGCTCCAAGTCTGTCTTTCTGTATCGATCCACCATAGTGTAAATAGCATGACGTAGCGAGGGATGGCTGAACCAGAAAGAGAGACTTGTCAACTTCAGAAAATATCGGTTCAAAACTGAACCGAAGCGGCTAGACTTGCTTCAATCCTAGGACAACATAACATTGGACAACTGCACTGTTATTTTCATTTAAACTCCAAAAACGGGGGTTAGCAAAAAAGGTTCAAAATAATCCGTTTTTTGGAGTTACAAATAACTCCATTTCTGGTGTTAAAATTTAACTCCACTTTTGGAGTTACAATAACTCTCATTTCGGAGTTAAAACAAATAACTCCATTTCTGGGGTTACAATTTAACTCCACTTTGGAGTTTCAATAACTCTCATTTCGGAGTTAAAATGTAACCCCAATAAAGGAGTTATATTAACTCGAAATATGGGGTTAAAATTTTAACTCCCCCAAAAAGGAGTAATAGGGGAGTTAAAATAACTCCCTGAAAATAACAGTGTGCTTGACAGAAATATTCAGACGGACGTTATTTTCCTTGACTTTTCTAAAGCAGTCGATTCTGTTGATCATGGTATCCTCCTGAACAAACTCAAAGCTTACGGCATATCAGGTAACCTTTACAACTTACTGGTTCCCTGACTAGTTACGTGGCCGTACTCAGCGTGTCGCTGTCGAGGGTGTAGCTTCAGACTGCTCTTCAGTCACATCTGGTGTTCCTCAGGGAAGCATTTATTTATTAACTTTGCAACTTTGTTTTTTATAAACAAGATATATATTATATATATTATATAATTTTAATTAAAAAACAACATAAATGGAAACAAACAAGGCTGAAGGTATGATCAACTGGACAGGAATCCCATATTAAGACCAACTGATCAAAGACAATGACAATAGTTAATATTCCTAAAGACGAAAACACATATTTAACACACCAATACAGTACATTTGAACAAATACTAACATGAAGGATGCATGAAATTAAACCTCAAGAGCAATAACTTGGGTTGTAGGAACGACACTTGGAACAATACGTCTTCCATGTACGCATTCTATTTACGTCAAAGGTCGATTCAAGTTTCGATAAATAATACGTATACAGATTGTGTTTAAAAGAGAAAATAGAAGTACATTCGATGATGTGAACTGGAAGATTGTTCCAAAGGAAAACAATCCGATTAAAAAAGGAGTCCCTGAAGAGGGAAGTTCCACAAAGATTAGGTGTAAGTAATTTTTGTTGGTTTGTGCGAGTGCGAGAGACAGATTCTGAAGAGAAAGTAACGAAAGAAGAGACGTCAAGATCATAGAGACCTTTTAAACATTTAAAAAGAAGAGGAGATCCTTCACTTCTAGCCAATAAGATAATGGTAGCAAATGGAGTTTCTTGAGAAGCTCAGGATAGGACATGTCATGGTCTTGAAGAATGAATTTAGTTGCTCGTCTTTGGACGACACCCTCCAGGAGAGCTAGATCGTGTGACGAGCCTTGTGGAGCCCATATTTCACTAGCATAAGATAAGTGAGATCTAACCAAAGCGAGATAAAGTAAACGACGACAACGAATATCTGTCATATGGGTGCAATTTCGTCTTAGAAAACCAAGCATTCGATTTGCCTTAGCAGTGCAACGGATGATTTGCGTAGACCACTTAAGATCACAGCTTATTATTATTATTATTATTATTATTATTATTATTATTATTATTAACACATCTTTTTACACGGTAACTAATCAAACCATATAAATATTTACAAAATTAAAAAGCTTTCTTTTCATCAGGCCGTGTTACTAATCTCTACTAAACTAATTTACATGCACACTAACGTCACTAATTCAAACTATTCTACACACTATATAAGAACATTTAGAAGGAGGATAATATATCAAAATATTACATTTCTATTGTGGTTCCAATCTTTGGGAGCAGTATATCCGAAAGTCCTCTTCATTGAGTTTGTTTTAGGCTTCGACAACATCAGCATATTATTATTACTTCTCAAATTATATTTATCAGAATTTGAGATTTTAAACATACTTGAAATGTTTTCAGGACATTGATTAGTAAGAGCTTTGGATACATATGCTAATTTTTGCTCATTTCTTCTTTCTTCGAGCGTTTTCCAATTTAGTTTCTTTAAAATATCAAATTTCATATGTATCGCCTGTGATTACCCTCGCTGCACGGTTTTGAATTCTCTGTAGCTTTTCTTTTATCGCCCGATTTATGTATTGAAGTCTCTGTAGCATTTCTTCAGTTTAAACCTTCGCCACAATTTCCCCAAATCATGGAGCAGTAATCAAAGCTCGGTTGTTAAAGCTTCATAAGAGTTTCAATAGAAACAAATGGTTTTGCGCGTCGTAGCATGCCAATGCCTTTTGATACTCTTTTACTGATGTTGTCGATTTGCTCATTCCAGCATATTTTGTCGTCAATTAGTACACCTAAGGTCTTTTTAGAATAGACCTGTTTTAATGTTTTGCCGCCGATTGACACATTAATATCTTTTGAAATTTTAGCCAATCTTTGACGGGTTCCAATGATCATATATTCTGTTTTTTCAATGTTTAATGTCAGCTTATTTGAAAGAAGTCACTGGTGAATATTGTTCATTTCAAAATTCAGTGCTTCTTCCAAGTTATTTATGTTATCGGAACGCACTGTAAGATTTGTGTCATCTGCATACATTGCAGGACACGATTTATCCACACAATTCGGCAGGTCATTAACATATAACAAGTATAAGAGGGGACCAAGGTTTGATCCCTGGGGAACCCCACAACATATTTTCCGAGTGGACGATGTTGCATTGTTTACCTTGCAGTATTGCATTCTATTACTCAAATAAGATTTAAACCAAATAAGATTTAAATCACTTAATTTCGTGATTAACTGTGTCAAATGCTTTACATAAATCAAGAAAAAGCACTCCGTTTATCATCCCGGCAGCCATGTTTCGTAACCATGAATCCGCATTTGTTAAAAGGGTCGACGCGGTGGAATAACTTTTTCGGAAACCAGACTGATACGAACTCAAAATATTGTTTTCAGTTAAAAAATAATTGAGCTGTGTACAGACAAGTTTCTCAATAATTTGGCAATCGGCCTATAATTGCCGCGAATTTTTTTATCGCCAGATTTATGTATTGGAGAGATTCTTGCGGTCTTAAGATCTGGTAAAAAGCCATGTTTGAGTGAAGAATTAAAAATATATGCTAAAAAAGGGGCCACGACATCACTCGCATCTTTCAAAAGTTTGGCTGGGATATTATCGTGTCCAGTGACTTAGACGTCTTTAGTTTCTCCAGTGCAGATCTCCAGAGCTCTCTTCTTGAGCCTTAAATTTCATGTACCGCTCAAAACCCACGTTAGTTTCTGTGATCTGACTTGACAGTTTTGGTCCAATGTCAGTAAAATATTCATTGAACAAATCAGCAATAGTTTGGTTTTCAGCAACAACCTGCTCGTCAACTTGAAGTGCCGACACATTTGTAGACTTCGCGTTTTTATTCACTAACTGATTAATATATTTCCACATTTGCTTTGTATTATTTCTGTTTTTGTCAACACAGTTTACATAATAATCTCGCTTTACATGCATAATTTTTTTGTTAATTTCCTTGCGAAGACTTTTGTAAGCATTGTGGTATGCAGTTGAGTCTGTCTTTATAGCTTTCTTCTTAAGATAATCTCGGCGATTCATGCTTTTCTTAATCGCGTCAGTAGGTTAACATGCACAACCAGGGACGGAAGTAATTAGTATGCAAGCAGTCATAGTGAAAAATGACGTCATTAGGGTGTGCGTACTAAGGGTGTGCGCACTAACGGGGTGTGCGCAATAAGGGTTGTGCGTACTAATAGGTGTGCGCACTAAGTGGTGTGCGTACTAAGGGGTGTGCGCACTATGTGCGCACTAAGGGGTGTGCGTACTAAGAGTATTCATATGACGTCATAGTTGTACGCTTGCGAGATTATAAACATTGGTTTTCGAATAATAAAGAGCATAGTGCTTATAGCTTTCATAGAGATAACACTAGTAGTGCATAGATATGGATACGAAAATTAATGATTGTCAAACGATAGCGGAATTAACAGCGGAATGGTTGTATACATTGAGTGAACCGGAACAACGGTTCGTGTTTGAGAAGAAAATGGAAATTTTTCAGCGCATAAGGAAATGGCGAATTGAAAACGAGCAGCTAGGGCTTGTGGCTGATCTTTCGGATACCTGGACCCCGGAACAAAGACAGCAGTTCTTGCTCGACTGGAATAACGACCAACCTGTGTTAAGACCAGTCGAGGAGGGACAAGCACACTGGATGAATGACGGAGGGGCAAGCACACTGGATGAGTCTTTGTTACAAGTCGGTCGCGGACAGAAAAGATCTTATCATGAAATGAACGATGGTGCAAGTACATCTGATGAGGTTAGCGATAATAACCTTTTTACCGTGACAGATGTTAAACAAGTTAAAGTGAAAAAGTTCAGCACAACAGGTGTTGAAAATACTATTCAATCAACGGACAGGTTTGCTCATTTGGTGCTTTCCCAGTTCCATAATCGCCTCCACGAGATATTTCAAAGTGCGTTAGATACCATCACCCAAGATATTCCTCCCTTGATCCAGTTCGTTTTGTATTACGTTCGCCCAGCTTGAAATCGCTACTGTTTATGCATCGTCAACGTTTTACCACTGAACATGTGCTAGCTGAAATTGAGCGTGTGATCCAATCCAATCAGGAATTTCGGTTGAATGATTCTGTTAATGTTAATCTTATTCATTTGGAAATGTCCCATGGCGGCAGGGGCACGAAGCGAAGTGAAATCAACCTGGAGAAACATTTGGCTAAAAAAGGACTATTATTCGCATTCAAAACAAGGATGAACTGTGTTTAGCCAGAGCCCTGGTTGTTGCCAAAGCCAAAATCGAAAATGATAGTCAATATATAAATATAGTCAAAGCTGACAGACCACAGCAAACACAATTAGCGTACGAACTGCACAGGAATTCTGGCGTCCCCTCGGACCCTGTGGACTAGACGAAGTCAAACAATTTCAAACCTATCTCTGCGTCAATTTCACTCTAACAGCGTGTATTATATAAGGTCCAAACAAGCTGAGTCTGAATTTGATCCCAATTATAGAAATCGAATTTCTACAAGATATGTTGCACATTGTTTTAGATCATTGAAATGCATGTAATGCCAAAATTTCAGACAGATTCATTAAATCTAACTATCCGTATGCATTTTCGGGTCAATTTCGCTCTAATAGGGTGTACTATATAAGGTCCAGACAAGCTGAGTCTGAATTTGATCCCAATTATAGAAATCGAATTTCTACAAGATATGTTGCATATTGTTTTAGATCATTGAAATACATGTAATTCTAAAATTTCAGACAGATTCATTAAATCTAACTATCCGTATGCATTTTTGGGTCAATTTCACTTAATAGGGTACGGTGTATTATATAAGGTCCAGAGAAGCGGATTCTGAATTTGATCCCAATTATAGAAATCGAATTTCTACAAGATATTTTGCACATTGTTTTGGATCATTGAAATACATGTAACTATAAAATTTCAGGCCAATTCGTTAAATCAAACTATCCGTATGCATTTCTGGGTCCATTTCACTCTAACAGGGTGTATTTATAAGGTCGAGACAGGCTGAGTCTGAATTTGATCCCAATTATAGAAATCGAATTTCTACACGATATTTTACACATTGTTTTAGAGCATTGGAATCCATGTAATTCTAAAATTTCAGGTAGATTCAGTAAATCTAACTATCCGTATGCATTTTTGGATCCTTATAGAAATCGAATTTCTACAAGATATTTTGCACATTGTTTTGGATCATTGAAATACATGTAGATTCTGAATTTGATTCCAATTATAGAAATCGAATTTTTACAAGTATTTTGCACGTTGTTTTAAATCATTGAAATACATGTAACTCTAAAATTTCAGGTAGATTCGTTAAATCTAACTATTCGTACGCATTTTTGGGTCAATTTCACTCTAATAGGGTGTATTATATAAGGTCCAGGCTGAGTCTAAATTTGATCTTTAATTATAGAAATCGAATTTGTATAAGTATTTTGCACATTGTTTTAGATCATTTAAATACTTGTAACTCTAAAATTTCAGGCAGGTTCGTTAAATCTAACTATCCTTATGCCGACTTCAGTTGCAACTCCATAACGTTTATCAAATGCAGTCCATCCATCGTCCTCATAAGTCTCACTCCACTGTCATCACTATAAAGGTGCTCTTCTAAAATGTGCCTTTCTAGGTCAGGAGTAAAAAAGACTTTGTTAACCACTGTGGCATGGTACTCGAGTAGGTGCTGGAAAGCAATGTCATTGACTGTGGAGCTGTTATAGCATCTATACAGGTTTTGATATTCACGCCTTCCTGGTGATGGATCTTGGAAATATTTTTTGGCTTTTTGATCCTTTAAGGGATTTAAATGCCTTGATTACAATGGTACACATGCTTATACAGTTTGATAATTGTTGATGGTTTGGACGCCTGTTGGTATGAATTTTCATTGAAGTAATCATTGATGAGCACAAGTAACCATTCATTCTTTATAGCTTCAGAAAAAAAATTTGTTTTGGTGATTATTTGACAACTTGTTGAGCTTCATGGGTCGTTGTCTTTCTACCGTCAAAATATAGCCGTTTAGCTAGTGAAATTTTGGGTATTAAAGTCCAATATAAAAACTATAAAAACATGACTGGAACTTTGTATACGATTTGACGATAAAAGGAAACGCTAACGTACGTCCAAATCAACTATTGCCCTTAGACATCTTGTAAATCAAAGGAATATCAAACGAAGCTTAAAGTTCTTATAATTAACTGAATATTGGTTCCATTATATTATCATGAGCCATATAGTATAGTGAGAATCTTCACTTGAATTGTACAGTAAGCACAATTTTTGTCTGGTTCAACCTTGTAATGGACTGTTCTTAATTATGAACCAGAAAAGTGAGCTAGCCTGGCTTGCCATTTCAGTTTGTCGTGTTCCTCACAGGAGACAAGTACAACCTGTGACCTGGGATCTCGTCACTCATGCATGCACTCTGCGAGCCAGGCTGGCCCCATTCCAATAGGAATAACATTGTCAGGGTAAATGACAGCATCTTCATGCTAGTGAGCCAGCCTGTTTGGTGAGCTCATCCAGTCCAGCTCAATAAAACAACCTGTAAGCTTCATACTTGACACACCCCTGTTGATTTCTTCCAGTGATTCAGTACTTTGAATATGGGGGCATATATAAAATCCTTCTTGTAGCTTGCTCAAAATCTTGTAATTTTGGACTGTGGCTACAATCTTGGACATAACTGGTTGAGACTGCCCTTACTTCTATACAAAATTTTCATACCCTCAAAAGTTGTTTCAACAACATTGTCAATGTATACTAACTTTTCAATATTGTGAGGAATGGTCTCAAGCATTATGTCAAAGATTGTACCTACCTTGTATGTGTCTACCCACCTTGTATGTGTGACTGTCTATCCTGGACTCTTCCTTGGTAGCAATTCATGTACCTTAGCACATAGTACTAGGCATTGATTTCAGCACTGCACAGTTACCACAATTCATTAACAATGGCAAAATTTGTCACAACACTATTTTCAGAATGGACCTTTCTTCAATGCACCTGTATGATTACAATATTTATCTGTACCTGGTCCTGGCTGGCCTGTGAGCAGGCTAGGTCCTGACCAGTGTGGCGACCAACTATGGAACCAGTTTGGCCATATTTTATGGGACCTGTGTGATTATGTTTTATGCTGTTGTTGTTGAAAAAAATAAATTGAATATTATTCCAGCAAATTATTATATGAGATTGCCCTCTGTACAACAAGAGGGAGTATGTATTCTCCTACCAGGATTGATCTCCGCCAAATATACATAGTACACTTGTTACCAATGTGTATGACTAATTTGTTCTATATTATCAGTACAAATATGCAGGCTAGCCGCTGAAGCAACCAAGGTACACTGTGTTTTTATCCATACATGGACAAACAACATGACTAAGATTAAGATTGTAAGGATAATTCTTGTAGTACATGCTTAGATAGAGATTATTACAGCTTAAATATAATTTAGAAGGGCTACTTGTATTTACAAATTATAAGATGATCAAGATTAGGCTGCTAAATACCAACTGTTTTTTCAAAGGAATATAGATAAAATATTCTCTTATTTACAATCAAGTAAAAAGTTGTGATAAAGTATAACGATTTTTAAAACCAAGCATATTTCCAAAATAGAGCATACAGAAATTTTAGTAACATATGTAGGCGTTAAATTACAGCACAAATTTTACAAGTTTTCACGTTCTATTTCACCTTTAGTACATTTATAAAATAGTAAAAACTTAATAGTACCTTTCTTTATATTTTCCGTGTAATATTACAAAAGATTATTCACCTTATCACTGCAAAAATTACTCTGAAATACAAAAACCATATTTGCACACTCCTTAACACTGATCTGAAAATATAGTACCTGGATCGAGCTTCTATACCTATGAAAATTGAAGCCACCACCAATGGCAGTCGTACAAGGAGTGTAGTACGAGGAGATATTTTCAATTTGCGCTGTGTTCGGAGATGGAATAATTGACGTTTAATTGGAAATATGTAAAGGAGTTGGTATATTGTTAAAGTCACCGATTTGGTTTGATATCGGGCGTTTCTCGACGAAAAAACTGTTCGCGTGCTATGAGTGAGCATATTCAAGTGAAAATTTTGGAATAAATCGCCGTACTGTGCCTCTCGGCGTATAGTAATCAAAGAAATTACAAGAAAAGAGACAGTTCCACATGTGAAAGTAATACTGGGCAAATGGTGATGGTGAAAGATCGGCCTTAAAACGGGTTTTTGTGACGATTAAAGTCGACGAACTTTGCGTGTTGTAGCTACAACAATTAACAATTGGTTGTTAAGGTTGTTGTTGCTCGGACGTTGTTCATACTTGAATAAAACACAACAGTATATTTAATAGGTCCAAGAAAATAGTTCATTGTTTGCTGAGGCACAATAAATAGAAAGTACTTATGCTGTTATGCATTTTTCCTTGTATCCACTAAATTTAATATATGTACTGGTCAGATTGGGCTGCACTGCCAATAGTTGGATTGCAATAAATGCCACAGCAGCATACATAGGACAGCTTGGGCAACAAGTACGTAAGAACCAAAAAAGTGTGTTGCAAATTTGTCTCAGTACTGTGTCTCAAGAGGTTGATTACAGGTCGTCTATATAAAACATCATGCTGTGGCATTTAGTTTCCTTACGAATTAAATGAACAATTTATTTACAACATGTATTTTAAGCTTGAATCTGTGCAGAGGAAGCAGGGGTGGTGCTAGTGGGGAATACATGCTCTGTTGGGAACCCCAGGCTCTATTGGGGAAATGTCAGGGATTGTCATATTCAGTTACTGTGTTTGAGTTACAAACCATATAATATGCATTAAGTCTTGGTTCAAAAATTTATAAGCTCCCTTTCCAGAATCTGAAATTTAAATTATTTTTCAGTATTCATTCCAACTGTGTTATCCATTCCTGACCCATCTCACTGTTACAAGTAACAATAACAACATAAGACACAACAGTTAACAACTAGACACTACATAAGTTGCATATAAACCTTAAGCAAACTTCTATGCACATAATGCACTTGTCTTGAATGTTGATTAAAGACATTTAATTTTATACCAATGTTTGAAATTTTGCAATATCCAGTCAGGATACAAGTCATTCACTGTTTAGTATCCAACGCCAAATTTTAGTATTTTGTCGATATCAGGATACTGCAAATTTCAGACCTTGCTTTAAAAGGATGGCCTAATATATTTAGCCCCTGTTTTTTTCCTGTGCCAAGGAATTAATGACACCATAGCTGACAAGTAGATCAGGAACTTAATGGTATTAATCTAGTTTAAAGACATATTAAAAAGAAATTTGAATTAATGTCAATGAGAACTTTTGCAATAGCATTGGCTAGTTATCATGGTATGCTCATTTATTGCACATAGCTTTTTGCAAAATTATTCACACAGAATGATTCAGACAGGTAAAATCTTTCACAGAAATTTAAAACATACTTTTACAAGAAATATACAGTATACAAATTAAAATAGTTTTTATGACTTGACTACAAACATAATAGTTTTTATGACTTGACTACAAAATATTGTAGCTACAACACGCAAAGTTCGTCGACTTTAATCGTCACAAAAACCCGTTTTAAGGCCGATCTTTCACCATCACTATTTGCCCAGTATTACTTTCACATGTGGAACTGTCTCCTTTCTTGTAATTTATTTGATTACTACGCCGAGAGGCACAGTACGGCGAATTATTCCAAAATTTTTACGTGAATATGCTCACTCACTCATGGCTGACAACAACATACACACGCGAACAGTTTTTTCGCCGAGAAACGCCCAAAATCAAACCAAATTGGTGACTTTTAACAATATACCAACTCTTTTACATATTTCCAATTAAACTTCAATTATTCCATCGCCCAACACAGCGCAAATTGAAAATATCTCCTCGTACTGGTGGTCCCTCCAACATGGTCGCCAAATACAAAACTGGCTTCAATTTTCATAGGTATAGATAGATGCTCGATCCAGGTACTATATTTTCAGATCAGTGCTACTTAAACGGCAGCCATCTTGTATATATAATTAACCGGTTAATAATTTATTGTTGATTATTGCGACATTCCATTCCTTATCAACGACCAATCATATTCACTTCCGGTTATGGATTATCCCAAAGCTTTCGATTCTTCCCAAAGGATCGCAGGCTCGAGGTACGAGATTGGTACTGCTCATGAAAGCACGTCCGTTCGAATCAAAATTAGAAGTACGCCAAAATTAGAAGTACGACTAGAATAGGAATTAAGTTCGGCTCATGAAAAGTACGGCGTCTAAACCGGGCATAATAAGTCCTTAGGTAAGGATTACAACTAATTATATTTATATAAGTAGTATCTAACGAGCTAATTGCGCGCGCTTTATGACGCAATAAAGCACACCGGCCACTGTTTTTATTTCTCTCCCTTCGTCGAAATTGTCAATACAATATGAACAAAATTATAATAGTTTTAAAATCCAAAGTCTGTCAGAAAGCAAGAAAAAGTAGACCTAAACGAGATGGAAAAAGCCAGCCAACAAATGACAACGGGACATAAACGGCGAAGAAAGATTCGTAGCTTTTGCTGAGTTTGAAATATATTTTTTGCTTGAAAGTTCGCATTCAACGGCGACAAGAAACGCAAAAATCTGTCCTATTCTAACATTTAAAGGTACAAAAACTCTACGAATTCTACAAAAAACCAAACCAAATTTATCCACAGTCCTAGGCGCAGAAAATTAAAACTAGCCATTTTGGCATGGATTTAGATAACATTAATATGTCTATAGTTTTACCACCAAGCACTGAACAACAAAAAATACACGTGCAAAAATATTCAAACAGTACCTTCCAACAAAAACTGCCTGATACATCTTGTTCAAGATGAAAAATCCAACTTGACAGCCAATGTCGTCAAACTCGGTCAAAGCATCTTGAGAAAAACCTTCGCTTTTAAACCGAATCCAGGACAAACTAGGTCAAAAGTGATTGTGGACTAGATCATTGTGGACTATTTGTGAGAATGAGATTTGTGCCTTTTTAATCCCTAATTTTTGTTAAGTTGCACGTTTTTCACTCCTTCGTCGGCCAGAATTGAAGCTTGAAGTTGTTGCCAAGCAATGAAAACATTGAAAATGTTAGGAGAATATCAATATTGATCGTTGAACAAAATTGTTTACTGTGCCTATATACCACTTATAATATAAAAGAAATAGAAAAACTCGTTTTGTACCTTTATTGTGTGATAAAGCACTCGGGGCACGTTGGGAGAACACTCGAGAAGCTTGCAAAACACTCGGCTACGCCTCGTGTATTACACGCTTCTCTCGTGTTCTCCCAAAATTCCCCTCGTGCTTTATCACGCCATAAAGCACGCGGACTCGTTTTCTATTTCTTAAATAATATGATTTATAACGTGCATAGTGAAAATAACACATAACATGTGAAAAATGTCGCATTTTATTCCTGCAATATAAACAAAACCACAACCAATACAACAAAAAGGAATATGTAACAATAAAATATTAAATTAATTGTTTTTTTATGGAAAACAGTATGACTAGTCATTTTGTTATATGACTAATAATATACATGAAAATATTTCTCAATTCTGATTGGCTGAGAGCAGTGCAGTTTTGAGGAAATACAGTGCAGAAAAAAGGAAATATAGTGCAAATTTTAAATTTTTTTTTAATTCGCACAAAAATCATTTTTGACTAGAAAAAACCTCTTCCTGTTACATTTTTTTTTCATGTTATTTGCATAAAGTATTCCGATTGGAAAGATTCTCTTTGTGTTAAATTTTTTCATGCATATTATTAATAAGTAATAGCATGATTTCTCGTGCAATTTGATAAAACATGCACTCGTGAGTTTTTCAAAGACCTCAAATAGCACTCGTCCTTCGGACTCGTGCAATTTTGATAGTCTTTGAAAAACTCACTCGTGCATGTTTTTTCCAAATTGCACTCGAAACCATGCTATTACCTATACACATGCAGTGCTTTCGATCTTACAATATTATAATATGATATGGATCGAAATTTTACACAAAAATATGATAAATTGAGAAATAACAAGTTAATAACAATTACTTAAAATTCCAAAAGGTTAAAAGAGGAATTAGTCAGCCTGCATCGTGCCATGAATGACCATGTGATCTTCAAGTTCTCTGGGAACATCAAATACAACATCACAGACACAACAAACATACCCAACACCAGTTGGTTCTGTTGATTCAAGTTCTCGACAAAAACCACATAGATAGTTTCCATCATTGCCAAGTTGACTTGCAAAATATGTTGTATCAATTTAATTAAATTAGTAAACTGTTTGTTACATTTCTTGCAAACATATTTATTGGTGTGTTCATCTTCGAGAAAATACTCTCCAAGGTCTTCTTGTTGAATCTCTCTGGTGCAACCGTTGCACAACAAATGCTTCTTTTTGTGACGTTGACAATTACTTTTATCAGAAAATCTTTCCATGCAAACATCACATTCAAAGGGTTCCTCACCAGTATGTGTTCTTTTATGTCTTACTAAACTATTTGAATGTGTAAATGTCTTAATTTCTTTTTCTGTCTTCTTGCAAACATCACATTTGAAAGGTTTGTCACCAGAGTGCGTTCTTTGATGTACTGCTAAATGGTCTGCTCGTGTATATCGCACACAGATTTTCATATTTATTACTAGGGGGGTGCCAGAAGTTTTAGGGGAGTGAGCTGGTGAGGTAACACAAGGCGTCACCAAACGTTGTGCTCAGCCTCCAGTGAGGTTCAGGGGTGGAGCCGATAATAGGCAGCGGTAAACCGCCGGTAACCGCCTCTTATTGAAAACACTGCGCTAACTGGCAGTACCCTGGTACATATACAAAGGAAACATAAAGCCACATTCCATTAAATTACAACCACAAAATTTGGACCAGTTGCAATTGCAAACAGTCTATTTTTACAATTTTGCAGCAAGGCAATTGTTACAATTACTATTTGAGCCATTATCTGGCAGTACCCAACCACTGAAGCGTAAAATTAGCCTTTCTCACACCACCATTTTTGGGGTACTGCCTTTTCCAGATCAGATAATGTATAGTAAGCACTGAAAATGTGATTTTCCATAAAACAGTGTAGTTGTAAGTATAAGCATTGTGGTGTTAAGTATAAGCACAGTACCCCAAAAATGACAGATTTGGGCCTTTGTGAGAAAGGCGAATTGTCTGGCATTGGATAGTTAAATACTAAAGTAGGGGTCTTTGCCAAATAATAAGTTAACAAGAGACACTGGCAGATAGTTTTCTTAACCCATTAACTGGTAGTACCTTACCACAGACTAGTAAATATGTTTGTCGTTAGACAAAGGAAAATACTAAAGTAACGCATCTAGGCGCTTTGCCAGCTAATGGGTTAATGGAACCCAGGCTTGACTAACAGAACAAATCAGTAAGTCACAGTAATTTATAAAGATATATTTGTAAGAAAAGGAGGATAAATTCATTTTAGCAACAAACAATCACAAACAGTGAAATAAGTTACTTCTTCCTTGGATTTTGCAAAAAAAACCCATGGGGATTTGACATTTTTGATTGAGTGAGTATCAAATTCCCCATCCACAGGTCAAAAATCTCTATCAAGTTGGAAAGAGACCTCAGTGGCGAGTCACTACTCACTTGCATTGCATCAGCTGATTGGTATGCAATACTGTGCATGGTGTCAAATTCCCTTGGTTTGTCCCTCCCCTTGGACGTAACATTGACAGGTGCATAAAAGGTTAAGACAATCACAGAGCAAAATGTGTAAAGTTACTGTAAAGTTGTCATTACATTGTTATGCCAGTACTTCTAAAAATTATTTGATATTTCATTTATATACATTTCTATCTGTACTAGTGTGAAATTGTTCCATAATTATATAGGTTTTAATAGAGACAGACGATTCGGAACAGACTTGTCCAACAATCGGAAAGGCAATGAAAGCATGTGCCACATATCCAGCATACTATTCCTATATATTGAAATTATAAAATGTCATTAGGTGCTAAAACATGTGGGGTCATGCAAAATTGGGAAAAATATATTGTATTGGTAGGTTTCACCACATGTTACAGGGCATCAGATGGTGGTCAACAGCAACTTCAGAAGTGTTGGCACTTATAGGAGCAAGAAAATTAAACTACATCTCTCAATTTTATATATTTGCTTTCAAATACAAGACTACTGTGTATAATGAAAACAATTATCATTATTTTTTCACTTTGATAAATGCAGGTTGACCATTTGCTGCATGGTAATTCTCAGTGAAACCCACCTACAATGTGGCCATTCAAAATTCTCTATAAATTCAAACAGTACAACATTATGACTTGAATAAAGAAGTAATAGCACATATGTGATGTACAGTCTGATGTACAGGCAAACTGGCCCCAAAGGCCACATTTGTCATGACAGCGACCTAATTCAAATTAAGTAAAAATATTTTTTTTAATATTCAGAGACTGGTTTGGGTGGGTGTGTGTATTCATAAAATTTTAGTGGATGCTGTCCATCCATAGCTTACATTTTCAATTTTTCATACTGAAAATATGTAACATATTTCAATTCCTATAAACCCCCTGCTTCTATTTCAGGGTCTTGCAATTTTGGTAAACCTAACCCTTTCTCCTTTTAGGGGTTTCACCTTTCTTGAGCCATTGAACCATATGAACCATTGATCAACAAAATGAACCATTGAAGCATAATGGATCCATACAGTATTTGGTTAACCAGCTGGCCTATCTACCTTACATTACCTTACACTCTTGTAAACTCTATCATTAATTAAGAATTAAAAAACGAGTCGCTTGCCGTTATGGTGTAATAATGCACGAGGGGGGGAATGTTGGGAGAATACGAGAGAAGCTTGTAAAACACGAGGCGTAGCCGAGTGTTTTACACGCTTCTCGAGTATTCTCCCAACATTCCCCCCTCGTGCATTATTACACCATAACGGCACAAGACGAGTTTTTTAATTCTTTTATATTATAAGTGGTAGTTCAAAGATCAATATTGATATTCTCCTAACATGTAATCGGTGACGTCACTCGCAAGCTTTTCAATGTTTTCATTGCTTGGCAACAACTACGCTTGAATTCTGGCTGGCGAAGGAGCGAAAAACTTGCAACTCAACAAAAATTAGGGATTAAAAAGGCACAAAAACTGTTGAAAATATTTCAGATATGGTGCACAGTGATAGACAGATTGGTTTTTTGTTGTTCTGCTTCACTTTTATCCTGGATTCGGTATAAAAGCGAAGGGTTTTTGTCAAGCTGCTTTGACGACATTGGCTGTCAAGTTGATTTTTCATCTTGAACCAAATATATCGGGCAGTTTTTGTTTGAAGGTACTGTTTGAATATTTTTTGTGTTTTTTTGCTAATTCAGTGGTTGGTGGTTAAAATTTTCTCAGACAAACTGTCAAGAAATGCATAAACATGTCGTATTTGTGTAGGTTTTTGTCGTTGCATCTTGACAGCTTAAAAACTGTACACATAGTGTTATCTAAATCAATGCCAAAATGGTTAATTTTAATTTTTTGCACCTAGAACTGTGGATAAATTTGGTTTGGTTTGTGTTTAAATACAGTTTTTGTACCTTTAAATGTCAAAATAGCACAGATTTTCGCGTTTCTTGTCGCCGTTGAATGCGAACTTTCAAGCAAAAAAGTATATTTCAAACTCAGAAACAGCTACGAATCTTTATTCGCCGTTTATGGATCCCGTTGTTATTTGTTGGCTGGCTTTTTCCATCTCGTTTAGGTCTACTTTTTCTTGCTTTCTGACAGACTTTGGATTTAAAATTTTGACAGACTTTGGATTTTGTTCATATTGTATTGACAATTCCGAGGAAAATTTAACAAGCGGGGACAAAGGGAGAAAAAATCAAAACGGTGGCCGTGCTTTATTGCGTCATAAAGCACGCGAATTAGCCAATCAAATCGCTCGTTAGATACTACTTATAATATAAGCCACATTAATGCAGCCTACTTTATTATTTTACTCAATTTAATGCCAGACAATTTAACTTATCAAGGAGAAAGTGTTGGGCATAAAAGCAAAATTATGCATTTAAAAGACCAAAAGCACGAACCTGAGAGTTCTGAGATATTGTTAACACAGCATCTGGCAGCAGAATCATTCTTTGCCCAACCTGTTGCATCCTGTCCACACTGAAATGTTCTGAGCAAAGATGACTTCCTTTCGTCGGGAATAAACTCAACTACTGCTTTATAGGTTTTGATGCCATTTCCCACATAAAACGAGAGTCCTATCCAGTCTATCTACTACTGCAAAATACAAAAAAAAAATGGAAATGAAAAAACTATTATATACAGCTAGAAAGGATTGACTGCTGCTATAAACAAACCTAAAATTTTGAATGACTATACAAAACATTAGCTAAATTTTATCAAAGAAAAGGGATAGCTAGGTTTATAGGCTTTATACATGGCAATTTTTTGTTTAAAACCAATTTTTTACGCCATTTTCTGCTTGTACAACTTACACTACGTGAAGATTAAAATTGAGCCTTTGACCCTTTGTGTATAGGCCTGCAGTGAAAACTACAAAGTATAAAGAGTTTCACGGATTCTTACCGGTGAGAAGAAATATTTTTCTTTGATAAAGAATTGTGGCAGCCAAATGCGCAGCAAAAAGGCATTTTTCTCTCGTCGTTGTTGGATAAACAGCAAGGCCGGAAAAAATAAATAAAAATATTAAAATATTTGTGCAAAAACCAGGGGGGCAAAGCACTTTGTTCGAAGCTTAGGATCGCGGTTTGTCAGTGGTAATTACCATGGGCATTTGGGACCAATGACGTCAGCAAATGCCGAAATCCGCCATGTTTTTGGCTTCACTTTTCACTGCCGTGCACGTCCTCCAGTAATATAGTATAGCTCAGTGGTGACAGCCAGTGACAGCCAGTGAGCTCTATATATATATATCTGGAGTGAGAACTTATGTCCAAAAAGTGAAGCCAAAGATGGCGGAAATTGACGTCCAGTGCCAATCCCTTTCTATTGTTTTCGACCGCGCGGTTTGCACAAGCCGGCAAGGAGTGTGCCGAAATTTCATGTTTTTACTCCGATTTAAACAATAACATCATGATTTTATGAACTAATAACTTCATTAGCGATGCGATCTGTTAGAAAAAACTGGAATTAGCTGGATAAAATTATATGAAAACTGTTTATGACCTTCATGAGTTTGGACGTCAACTGCCGCCATCTTGGCTTCACTTGGCCTATTGGCCGAACACAGTGAACTCTAAGTAAACTGGAACGCTAACTCCTATGATCAAGTCCTATGATTCGTTGAAGCCAAGCTAGTTTTTCTGAGGTTTGAGCTGAAATACTTAACGCCGAACATTGGGCTGTATATGAAATTGAAGCTATTAAAAAGTTCTATTTGATATAAAAACTTCAAGACTTTAGGCAAAATGGAAATACTTAAAAAATAAAAAGAAAACCGCAATTTTGTAAAATACGGCAAATTTTCCCTCAAAGTTTTAAGTATTTCCTTTTTACCGAAAATCTTGAGGTTTTTATATCAAATATAACTTTTTAATAGCTTCAATTTCATATACAGCCCAATGTTCGGCGTTAAGTATTTCAACTCAAACCTCAGAAAAACTGGCTTCATATGGCTTCAATTTCCCCCCTTGAGTTAGCGTTCCAGTTATTTATAGTTCAATGGCCGAACATTAGAAGTTCTTACTCCAGATATATATGGAGCTCACTGGTGACAGCTAGCTTAAAATGACGTAATTATATTGTTACTCTTTGATCTCGATGTATAACTGGATTGATGTTGATTCAATCGGGAATCACGATCTGACCGTAAAGGTGGCGGTACTGCTTTGGTTTACCGTTCAAATATCTCGGCTCAGAAAATTGAGGTTAGTGTAAGTAATTCGTTTGAAGTATCCGAATTTGTACTGGTAGGCAGTTCATGGCGTATGCGGTTGGCTGTGATATACAAACCGCCTTATTCATCAACCCACCCAGTGACCTCTGCTGCATTTCTTTCCGAGTTTGCAGATTATTTGGAGTCATTTGTTATGTGTACTGAGCCTATAATAATTACTGGTGATTTTAACTTTCATGTGGATAACGCTAACGATCCAAGTGCTGCTGCATTTATGGACTTGCTTGATTCTATGGATCTTGTGCAGCATGTGTGCTCAAGCACACAAGTGTCTGGACATACACTTGATTTAATCATTACGCGTAAAATGGACACCCTAATCACTAGTCCACCTATCAATGATATCTTCTTATCTGACCATTCCACTGTTTTGTGTCATTTAAATCTAACCAAGGCCGCCGTTACGCCAGGGGAAACATCATACCGAAAACTAAAAAGTATCGACTTTAACTCGTTTAAGAAAGACATACTTTCCTCCACACTATGCCAGACACCCCCTGATAACCTTGATGGATTAATTGTTTGTTATAATACCACGTTAAGTAATGTCCTTGATAAGCATGCACCTCGTCGTACCAGACGTGTTCTGTTGAGGCCTCGTGTTCCATGGTTCTCCATGGAAATTAGAGATGCCAAACGGCAACGAAGGAAAGCTGAGCGTAGATGGAGAACCTCTAAGTCTGAAGGTGATTGGAGACTGTTTAAGGCTGCAAAGAACAGAGCCACCTACCTCATGAACAAAGCACGCACGGACTTCTATACTAACTTAATCAATGAAAACTCGAATGATCAGAAAAAATTGTTCTCAATTACAAGAAACCTTTTCAGCCAAACACATGCTACATCCTTTCCTCCTTGCTGTGACAAGTCTAGGCTCGCAAATGAAATGGGGTCCTTTTTTGTCAAGAAAATCACGGACATCTGTAGGGAACTGGATACTGATAAAGATAAGAATATGCCCGATTTACGTGTTAGTTCAACTCCGGTAACTTCGCAGTGTTCTACGTCACTGACAGAGTTTGATCCTCTTGATGGGGCGTCAGTGAGGAACTTAATTGTAGGTGCACCTACTAAATCGTGCTCGCTCGATCCTGTACCAACAAATATCGTGAAAGAATGTTTGGAAGAGCTTTTGCCCGCCCTAACAAAAATAATTAATGGGTCTCTTTCGTCTGGAGTTTTTCCAGATGAATGGAAGGACGCCTTATTGTTACCGTCGTTGAAAAAACAGAACCTGGACTTAGTATTCAAGAATTTTCGACCTATCAGCAACTTGCAATTTGTATCTAAGTTGACTGAAAAAGCAGTCGCTGTCCAAATGCAGTCGTACATGGCTGCAAATCAGCTTTATCCAGTGCTCCAGTCCGCATATCGTCACCATCACAGCACGGAGACAGCATTGTTGAAGGTGAAAAACGACATCTTAATGAGCATGAATAATCAACATTTTACATTATTGGTACTATTAGATCTTAGCGCCGCCTTCGATACAGTTGACCATGCTATTCTCCTGGAGTGTTTACGTGATGAATTAGGTGTATCTGGGACAGTGCTCTCGTGGTTCTCTAGTTATCTTACTAACAGAACACAGACAGTCTTAATTGATGATATTTACTCAGACAAGTTTGATGTGAAATTCGGCGTGCCCCAAGGGTCGTGTCTTGGTCCTCTTCTTTTCACTATTTACACCAGTGAACTGTTTAAGATCATTGAAAATCATCTCCCTAATTGTCACTGTTATGCTGACGACACTCAACTTTACCTTGCTTTCAAGCCTGGATCTGATTGTGACCAAGCTGCTGCTGTAAGTGCCATGGAATCGTGTATCGCCGACATACGTAGATGGATGCTATCTAAAAGCTAAAGCTAAACGACGATAAAACAGAGTTCCTGATCATTGGTACGAGACAACAGCTCGAGAAAGTCAACATCGAAGAACTTTGTGTGGGCAGCCATTTTATTAAACCATCTTCTGTGGTCAAGAACTTGGGCTCCTGGTTCGACTCTAAGTTAAACATGCTGGTCCACATAAACAAGACGTGTAGCTCTTCCTTTTTCTATTTATACAATCTTCGCAGAATCAGGAAGTATTTGAACCGCCAAGACACCGAGTGTCTAGTTCATGCATTCATCGGCAGCAAAATTGACTATTGTAATGGACTGCTCTATGGTCTGCCAACTTCTGCTACCAGTAAACTTCAACGTGTACAGAATGCTGCTGCGAGGCTTGTCACCGGCTCGCCTAGATTCTGCCACATAACACCAGTTCTGGAGTCGCTTCATTGGTTACCTATTAAATACCGAATCCACTTTAAGATTGTCTTGTTGACTTTTAAATGTATATACGGTTTAGCTCCCCAATACCTTGTAAAACTTATATCTATAAGGACAAACTCTAGATATAGTTTGAGATCATGTGACAGCCTATCTCTTACACCACCTAGTGGGAAATGTTTGGCTACACTTGGTGATAGAGCATTTCAGTCGGCTGCTCCAAAACTCTGGAACGGACTACCTGCAAATATTCGTTGTATTGATTCGTTTCCGTCATTCAAAACAGCATTGAAGACATATTTATTTAGACTAGCTTTTAGGTCTTGAATGATCTTTTTAACATTATTTTATCATGTATGCTTTTTAGACATGAGTAGTGTTAGGTCCATTGTTGTAATGCGCATGTGAACATATTTCCATGCTAACATGCGCAATATAAATTCAATATATTATTATTATTATTATTATTTCAAGATGGCGGACCACTGAAGGGCGAGAATTGTAAACATGAGTAAAATTTTAAATTTGACGGTGAAAATTATGCATCAAACCAACGATCATTTTAATTTTGTGTATTGTTTTGAACATGGCAAAAGTCGAAGAAGTATTGGAAGTGGTTGATCGCATTTTACGCTGTGGATATAATAATAATAATAATAATGAAGGTTTATTTAAAAACTTATTGCAGCAAACGCTGAATTACAAGTTATTACTTATTACATAGAGTATAGCTAAGTAATAGTGTTATAATGTTAACATTACATTAAGATGTTATATCAATATTTACAGGTTATGAACTGATTTAAAAATCTATCAGTATTTACAAAGTTTACACAATTCGGTTCGTGTATATGCCGTAAGTTATATTCATGATTAATACCAGCACTGTTATTGTTAAAAAGTTATTTAAGGGGACCAGATAATTTGCTGTCTCTAGCAAATTTCCTAGAAATATCTTCTCGTCTTTTTGTCAATGTCTGTAGACCAACTCTGCACAGCGACTCTTCATATGGTGAACCAGGGTCAATTATTTTTAGGGCTCGCTTGTGGACTTTTTCCACTTTAGTTTTTAAATAGTCCGGGATTAGTCCAGACCAAACAGGGGCAGACCAAACAGGGGCAGCATATTCAAGAATTGGTCTGATTAAGCTGCAGTATTCTGTTATTAATTCTTGGCACCCAATCCTTGCTTTTCGTAATATACGCAGAATGTAAAGTCTCTTGTTAGCTTTCTTAATAATATAGTCACAGTATAAGTTCCATATGAGATCGTTACTTAATGGGGTCCACTACAAAATTTTAAAAGAAAATCCTATTTTGAAATTAGCCATATTATGCATCATTAATGATCCCTTTTTCGTTTTCTTGTGTTAATTTTTCTATTTTTTTGGCGGAAAATGGATAAATAGGGGAAAATTGCAGGTTGTTTGAAATTTTGTCCCGTAGCAACCACCATAGCAACGACATGTTATTGGAAAATCGCGAGCATTGGAGCATTTACGGAAAAGTTTTTTTCTCCAAATGAGTACCCACCTACCCCTCCCTAGCTATATAGTGATTTTAAACGATTTTATTTCAAATTACACCAAGTACAAGTCGGTTATATTTAGGCGGGAGAGCCGTTATAATGGCGTGACAGCAAATTGTTTTCATGCTATATATTTTGTATAATTACGGTTCCACTTCAAGGCTATGACTGATTGAGGACATCATGTAAAGTCCGACGAAAGTCGATCTGCCATAACCTTTCAAAGAACCGAAGGGTTAAACATTGGTGTCTTTGTAAAGACGGTAACGGCGGAGATCACAGCTGGGAACCAAACTTAGGTGTTGAAATAGTGCGTGTTAAAGATTTTTGAAAAAAATCTAGCATGGCATTTTCATGATATATATGCCTACCTCCCCCGTTTAGGATGTGTTTGGCTATGTGATTTCGAGCCCGAATTTTTCTTAGTATAATTTGGGATCATATGAAAATATAGGGGAGCTCCATGTCGAATTTTTTCATTTTGTGAGCATATGAAAAGATAGGGGAGCTCCATATGAAAATATAGGGGAGCTCCATGTCGAATTTTTCATTTGTGCGTATAATATAAGTAAATAAATGGTTTTCCAATATAAGGCGCATACACTTGCAAATATGTTGTTTATTTAAACTGGCATATACAAATATAACTTCACATAATTTCCAAATATCTATATGGGCACATTTATATACCGAATATATAAACTATAATGAACTATCTATCACTAAAAATTGTAACACTAACCACAAATTGTAACAGTGAGTGATTTTGTGTCTGCCACCCATATTCTATAATATTAGAGGAAAAAATGAGGAAAAAGTATTAAATTAGGAAAAATAGTTTTCAATGTATAAGACCACCTTAATATGACCATCATGTTGATATGACCACCTTAATATGACCATCATGTTGTTCCAGTTTTTGACCTGTAAAACTGGTGATAATGCTTCAATGTTGATTGTTTTAGTTCAACCCCTAGACAATGTTATTTGTTAGTAAATAAAAGTTATTCCAGAATTTTATCATTAATGCTTATTTAGTTATTGTGTTTATAAAATTGCTTTATCTCGGTAACCATGGCAACAATGTTTTGCAGCAACATATTTTTTTTGTCAGAGTGTTGAGCCTAACAACATATTAGCAGTAGAGATTCAATAGTAGTAAAAGATGAAGAAAAAATAATTTTGTATTGGACCCCCTTAAATATACGCCAAGTAACTTGTATGACGTTACTCTATCTATTGTATTTCCACCAATTTGTAATGAATCTCGAAATGGCTGTCTATATTGGAGAAAGTCAATAACCATTTCCTTACATTTTTTTGGATTCAATCGCATACCTCTTGTACCAGTATATTCACCGATATCATTGACCAACATAGGGGTAATGCTCGGCGAACATCTTGGGATAACTTCAATAGTTGTCAGATCATCCACAAATTTACTTCTAAGATTCCACTCACGAAGTAAACTATTCACCAGTACAGCAAATAGGATGGGGCCTAACTTAGTAATTTGGGGTATACCTCCATTCAGGTACTTAAATGACGATACCTTGTCGCGAATGCAGACGCATTGTTTCCTTTCCTTCAGGAAGGCTCGAATCCATATTACTATAGGAGGACGTACATCCAACCTTTCTAGCTCCGCGATTAAAACGTTATGGTCAACTAAGTCAAGCCCCTTACTAAAGTCCGCAAAGAATGCCCGAATTGAGCAACCGCCTCTGTCAAGAGTCATCAAAACGTTGTGTAGCAAAAATACTAATGCTTGTGTTGTGGACCGACCTTTCATCACGAACTGGTATGGGTCAATCTGGCCACCAATGTCCCTTAATAAGGATTCCAATGTGAAGCTTCCATTATTTTGGCTATCTGTGACGTCAGTGATATTGGGCGAAGGTCATCTTCAATCTTCTTCGGTGGCATACATTTGGGTATTGGGGAAACAATTGATGACTTTAATAATTCTGGTATCCTTCCCTCCTCCACAGTTTGGCATTTCATTCCAATCGCAAACTGTGACTAGGGGACTAAATGAGTTGATGGTATGTAATATTTATATGTGGTGTGTAAATAGTGCTGATATACACAACCTTAATATTCTCAAGTAAAAAAGACTAAAATCTGAAGGTTTCAACAATTGCTTTAAACATTGCTCCCACTCTCCTTCGCAGAGGATTGGGAGCGTTAAAAAATATTTTGTCGTCTTACACTGAGTTTCGTGAAGCGTGGGGGAGCGCGTTCTTGAGCATTTTTAGTAGTCTTACACAACGTTTTTAGATTCCCCCCCCGCGTGCTCGCATTTGCAAATCCTCTATTTTCCCCATGTGTACAGCACGCTCCCCACATGCTTCATGAAACCCTGTATAAGAAGTATTGGAAGTGGTTTGATAGCATTTTATGCTGTGGAAATGATTCGCCAATTTTATACACAAAGTATTGACTTGACTTGACCTGCTATATATCAATGTCATTCGAATCAGGAAACAAGATATTAAATCATTTTATCAAATTACCTTTTTAAATATTGTACGACTTAACGACTATCGTGCATTATTTGAGCTATTTCGACAAAGTCACTCATAAAAGTGTTAAAGAATGCAATATTTATTCTCAACACTAATTTCGGTCAAAATCGAATTGTCATTTCGATAGTCAACACCACGTTATACTTTTGATAGTTGATTGGTATAAACATATATAAGCACTGTTTGGCATTTCTTTCCCAAACTGCAGTGACTAGGGGGACTAAATTAGTTGATGGCACGTAATATTTATATGTGGTGTGTGAACAGTAATCTATTCAGCAATGCTCGCCTCATCTGTTCAGTTGAATTAAGGTATTGGGCTGAAAATATTGGTCTGAACCGATGTGGCGAGGTTGCATGAAGCTGTCGGCGCACGAACCGTACGAATTTCCGGGCGGGTGGGAGGGTGTTTTCTCTTTCGGTCCTTCTGTGTGTCGGCCGACGGAATTCACACTAAATGGTGCAATTCTCGCTAGGTGTGGTCCTTTAAATACCATGTATATACCATGTGATACATAATCTACATATATATGACCTAATTATGCCTTAATGCCATTTACATATGATTACGAGCATTTCGAATAGTAATCTATTCAGCAATGCTCGCCTCATCTGTTCAGTTGAATTAAGGTATTGGGCTGAAAATATTGGTCAACCACCTTCTTCTCAGTTGCTCACCCCGCCCTACCCACCTATTCTATCCTTCCCTTTCTTCCAATCCTACTCCTTATTCCCATACCTCATCCCATACCTCACCCCAAACCTTAAATATATCCTGTCATTTAAGAAAGAGGCATCATATATGGCATAAGCGAGGCTTGGTCGGTTCGGTAGTGACAAATCGCACTTTACTAATCAGCGTTTTCCCCAGTATACAAGCGATCGAATAAAGTATCTGAAGCAAAATAAACAAATGGCTGAGACGATCGGTTATTCCAAACAATTTTGGCGTGGTCGAAGGCGTTTGTAATATTGGCCATTAAATACTCCCGTACAATGTAGGCAAATGTGGAAAAATGGATACTTTTCTCTTATCCACTGTAGCACCTATTCCTCTCGTGCTGTTAGATGTTCACCCACGATTTCTACCCACTGTTCATGATGATTATACATTTTGCTTGCGTGAAAAGAAGCAGAATCTTGAAATAACAAAGTGGCTAGATTACTCAACTCATCCCTTTGAAGCATTTCATTCAGCTGTTCCCGACTCGGGCTGACGGCCATCCCTCCACCAACGGCAGCAGAACTCCCCAGGCCATTGACTCAATGAGTCCCGCGTTCGGATTGTTTAGCTGCTTCCACTACGTTGGCATGAAAATCAGAATCATACTCCCATGCCCACATTGGACACTTGTCCCGGGCCTATGTGTGGGGAGAACAACCAAACCACCGTCAGTAGAGGGGCGACCGTCCTGACCCAGTAAATTAACCGGGGAAAGTTTGGGTGAAGGAGCTTTCTTTTTCAGGACTGTCACTCTCCACAAGGTGATTTTGCCGCACCGTAATTGCAATGAATATGGAAATCGAGGGGAAGCTGCACCTGCGGCTAAGCTTCATGCCATATCAATGGACGCTCTCATGCACTCCTGTAAGTGACATTTTGCGAATATCAATCGCTACTCGTGGCGACCGGACAACAACACGAAGACGAAGAACTGAAAATGACTGCCTAGTGCCTGGTACAAAGAAATGCGGCTAAGTCGAGCAAACTTTATTTCCCCAGTGAGCGGCGCTGCCCATACTCATGTACATTTGGATATAGGGGAAAGCAGGTGATAATCTGGCCACTTTCGCACAATGTATATACAGTATCTATAATTGTTCTCGTATTTCCTTTAGCAAATACACTATAACAAGGAGGGATAGATTTCCCATACAAACGCTGACCTGATTTAGCATGATGTCATCTATAATAAATTAGTCCGCCGACAATAGAATCCATCCAAGAAAATAATCTCTTAAATATCGACATCACTTGATGACCCTAAAATGCCTCACTTCTATACATAGCTACTCAGGCATGCCTCACCACCATAATTTGATAGTCTATATGTTGGTTACTAACTCCGTATGACTGAACCAAACGACTCTTAATGAAGTTTTACTGTTTTATTATCACATGTCAGTTTATAGACCATCAATATCACACTAGGAAATATAAAACTGTGGTAATGTGATGTTGTATACTGTCAATATCTCAATTCACTCAAGCCCAAGGAACACTTAACGACCCGTAATGTTGTATTCATTATTCATTGACAATTATCTTACAACAATACAAGTTTTAGAATCAATTATCAGCTAGGTCATCAAGCCCAGTCATATACAAGTTCCAATCTTATGGAATTGAGTACAGTGTAACATATGAAAGCACCGTACTAACACCATATTTTCAGAGAGCTCTGTTAATCGCTTGCGACACAATCATTATCCATTGTGGTAGCAGTCCAAGACATCCACTCCAATATATTTGGCGGGGAACTAGCTACATAATTTATATATGTCGCCTGCTCTGGTAGCTATAGGAGTAAGGTCTCACATTGCACGCCATCCTGTACTGATTTGCAGGGCACTGTCATTTCAGACATCTATACAGTCAACATGTAAATCCAACTGAACAGCTCAGGTCTTCCGCGACCTAGCCTTCTTCCTGACGGGGCACTGACTACAACAACTTTATCACTAATTATTTGCAGCACTTCAAACCTCCCGTATCATATCTATTCACGGGGCACTGAATACAACAACTTTTATCACGAATCACTTGTAGCAGTTCAAGCCTCCCGTATCCTCATATCTAAGCACAGGGCACTGACTACAACAACTTCTTCATCAATCACTTGTAGCAGTTCAAGCCTCCCGTATCATCATATATATTCACGGGGCACTGACTACAAAATTTTATCGCCAATCAATTGTAGCAGTTCAAGCCTCCGTATCATCATGACTATTTACGGGGCATTGACTACAACAACTTTTATCACCAATCAATTGTAGCAGTTCAAGCCTCCCGTATTATCGTATCTATCCACGGGCACTGACTACAGCAACTTTTATCACCAATCACTTTTATAGCAGTTCAAGCCCCCCTATCATCATATCTAAGCACAGGGCACTGACTACAACAACTTTTGTCACGGATCATTTGTAGCAGTTCAAGCCTCCCGTATCATCATAACTATGCACGGGGCACTGACTACAACAACCTCTTCACCAATCACTTGTAGCAGTTCAAGCCTCCCGTATCATCATCATATCTATTCACGGGGCACTGACTACAAAATTTTATCGCCAATCAATTGTAGCAGTTCAAGCCTCCCGTATCATCATGACTATTTACGGGGCACTGACTACAACAACTTTTATCACCAATCACTTGTAGCAGTTCAAGCCTCCCGTATCATCATATCTATTCACGGGGCACTGACTACAGCAACTTTTATCACCAATCACTTGTATAGCAGTTCAAGCCTCCCGTATTATCATAACTATTCACGGGATACTGACTACAACAAAAAAGAATTTGCAAGTCAAATAGGCTAAAACAATTTTACACCATGCCTCATTTCATGATCAATACCAGATATGGATGATTAACAAACATCTATACACATTCAATTGTGCCAAACAACTCAAGTCATTCGTCGCATAATACACGGAGCGCTGTTATCAATCATATCTTTGCCTAATTGCATGATCACTCATAGCAGTAGCATATCAGCCTGCATTCCTACCCACGGGATCTTGAGACAATCTATGCAACATGTAATTAAGCCTTTAAACAACATAAAATGACAAACTCCCGCCGTTTCGTCAAGTAAACTTGATTAGATTATAGTCAAATTAGAATTAGAGTAATCAAAGATTGATGTGAAACCACGTTCCTTACATTCAATAGCTGTATACTTTACTAGCAGTCACTGTCTTGTCGGTCACCATCAGGCGACGAGGTTGAACAATGTGCGAATTACAAAGCGGTAAATGGAACCTCAGGGTTTCAAATTGTACAGGGTTCTCCCCTGCGTAGCCCCGCTGATATTTTACGCAAAGTCAAAGAACTAAAATTATGAAGCGACCTATCTTTTAAAACCTTTCCTAACCACCTAATCAGACGTACATACGGAGAATAGCCACGTACTAAACTTATAATACGTTGTACAAGCAAGATTAGAAAGAAGTAAACCCGTATAGATTATAGTGTCAAAACATTCACGAAATAACAATCCCTAAAGCTATACAACAGTAGAAATATCAGTTATACCCCGTCGTGTGGTCCTTTAAATACCATGTATATACCATGTATATACCATGTATATACCATGTATATACCATGTGATACATAATCTACATATATATGACCTAATTATGCCTTAATCCCATTTACATATGATTACGAGCATTTCGAATAGTGCTGTTATATACAACCTTTATTCGATCAAGTATAAAAGACTACTTGATTGTTTTAAACATTGCTCCCTGCACGGGCTATAGGCTCTCATCCCCTTTGTGCACAGTTTTTTAGAAGCAATATAACCCTATTACCCCGCATTGAGCGTGCTGCAGATAAAGGCGCATTTAAACCGTCAAAACGTGTGAGTTAGACATACATGAACAGAATACCTTTTTTAATGATACAAATACTTTTTACGTTTTAGATTATCAACATTTTCTATTATAAATTGTAGTCAGTATATGGTTAATGATAATAGTTATTGTTTCTGGTTTATCAGTTCGTCTGATATATCTTTTATTACACACTCAGCTTGAATCGCCTTTCATCTCCGTGCTTTTACTCGACTAGGCATGGAATTTCAAGGCCGTTATTTCTTAAAATATAAAATTTGCATTTACCATTTTATATAATACCATTAATATTTTGCAGTATCAAAATGATGTGCCAATTCTCGTACCCAGACCCCTCTTTTCTCCTCAGAGCACAGACTGGCTAATCTTTGGGTAGAGTTGTTTTAGTATACCAGTTTGTTTAACACTAAAAGTAGGTGATAAATTGTATATTTTAGCCTATGATTCTCAGCGCCGAGCCGTCGAGACAAACATTTCAACTCGAAAATTCGCCCCGTTAAATTGCTTTATTCTAAAAATAATCGCTAACATATAGAACAAACACTACAGTACAGTCCTAATAAATGTCAACCATTCTCGCTCGTTTCGTTCGCGAAATATATTTCGTGTATCGAGATCTCAAAAGCCACTCGATAGACATTCTCGCTCGCTAGATACGTCTCTCGAAACGCGATACTCGATATTTGAACGTTTTGCGAGTATCGAGAATTTTCGGTATTCGAATCTCGAGAATTCTCGCAACTCTAGTATTGTTCGCGCCCTAAACTTCAGGGAAAACCTGTAGCTATGCTTATAATTGGACTTTTTTGAGTTATTAAATCTTCTGGCGTAATGACGTTCAAGTATATCTACGCTGCGAACAGACGGGAAAGAAAGTAAGGGTTTTTGACTACTTCTTAAAATGTTTATCCAAGTTAAAGTAAAAGTCTACCGTATTAATTAGTTCAAGTTCTCGTTCAAGCGTAATAAGTTGCTGTTATCCCAGCCAGCATTATAATTACGAAGTAAAACATTTCTTGAAGCGGCGTAATTTTCGAAACAGCACGTATACGTGGCACGGTGAGTAACGTACGTGAACTTTGTTCAGGTTAATGACATGTCTGCTATTATAGTCATCTATGGTTGTAACCTAAAAATGTATATACGCGAAATCGCTATTGTATAATTTTCTTTAGTTAACGTCTCTTTGAAACTTAAATCATCTGCTTGATACGAGTTGCAATCAGTAGCGAAGCCAGCCTGACAATTTGGTCATGCAATGCAAATTTTAAATCATTATCATTATTCATTTCTTTAGAAATTGATTGTTTTCACAGTCTATGAACACGGAAATATTTGCATAGCATGACCAAATTGTCAGGCTGGCTTCGCCGCTGGTTGCAATTAAGAATCCTTGCTCACGACACATACAATTCTCGAGAACCCTCGTTCGTTACGTAACGTTCGGTCTTTGTCTGTACGTTGAATCATAGTAGTTTACGAGAACGGATAGAAAGAATGCTGAATAAATGGCTAAGTCTTAGGCTAAGTGCATTAGGTCAAGTTCGCATTGTCGGAATTCCATCAAGAAACCGTGAACATCTTTTAAATTTCTTGACCTAACAACTTCATGAAACGACATTTTGAAAAAGCAGGCTGAGCTTTTTAAAAAATGTATATAAAATTGCCATGCATGTTGCGTTTTCACACGCCCATGCTAAGGTAAGTTTTACTATATATTTAATTTTTCCTCGAATATTAGACGAAACTAAAGGTACCCGAACGCGGTTTAACACCGTTTGCATTGCTATAATTTTAAACGGTGAAATTGTTTTGAAACTGCATAATGTATAGTGACAACGAAGCGACGGCACATTTAACTGCATGATCATACCGCTAATGTCGCGTGCATGGAATCTTCGTGACCCGGTAAAATTTTGAAACAAGCCGCGGGAAGTTATTTTCGAGACTTATCTGCGAAGAAACCACAACTTTTTCATTATAATCGTAAATCTTTGAAATTCAAACAGTACGTATGTTCTTAACCAGTTTCTAAGCTTTCTTTTAGTATGTTTTTTACGTATTTACGTTCAGTATTATCTTTTATAATGTTCAAAATCTTCGACTTGTTGCAGACTAAAAATTCTAAAATGATATTTTACACTCTCGTCAAGGCACTCTAGAACTGTCGAAGTAATATAATTCTTTAAAGCAATCAAAGTTTAAAAACTACTGCATACAACCACAGTACAGACAGTTAGGACTTACGAGTTGTCTTATGAAAATTTGGACTTGTTTGAATGTTTTGAATGGTTTTCATACCGATTTCAACAATAAAAACAAATTTAAGAGGCGTTGGATTAATTCAATGCGAAAACCACCGACAAACCAGACCAGAAAAAAGACAACCAACAAACAATCTTGTGTCCAACAAACCAAGGGTGACGAAAACGAAGAGAATTTTGCTCGAAATTGTACACCATTTCAAAAAAAACAGCCTGTTTTACAGTCAGCGAGTGACTCGAACACGCGCCCGCAAACACTATATCGTGATCGGTCAGTATTTCTTTTAGGCTTTTCGCGAGCAGAAAATGGCATTTTGAGGTTCGTTTTTCTCGTTCGTTTCTCCGGTGACCATATCTTGACTATGTATTCAACGTACTAGGTTCTATTAAATCCTTAAATTTAAAAAAAATCGCCAGTGTAGTTTTCGTGAAACTAAATTATGGCTTTTAAAAAAAAACTACACTGGCGATTTTCAAAAAAAATTCTGAGAAAACTCAGAATCTCATAATAATTTACTTTCTGCAAAAAAAAGAGTAGGTCTCCGACCTTAATTTTCCGCTATAATACCTTCTTTGGCTAAAACTGCCAAGATAAATGATGACGTCATGTCGCCAAGGCAACGTCAAGAGTAAAAAACTTGTGTTGAAATTATTGCTTGATATACGAGGAATAAAGGGCTTACGCAAAAATTTGAGTTTTCTGAGCTTATAACCTTTCAAAGAGCTTTCAATTCAAAACACCGATATGTAATGAAACTGTAGGGAGCCTCCTTAAGTGTGATAATTATGAATATGTACAATTTATCCAAGTTTTATGATGTTTTAATCTTCTATATGCTATGTATCCTGACACAATATACCGAACAGTCCGAACCACGCGCCTCAGAAACACTTTATACGTGATTATAAACCGTATTGAGTATATTGAACTTGCCAATTTGATTTCGGTATATGCGGCCAAGTTATCGTTCCAGTCCCTTAGAGTTCACTGTTCCGCACTCAATTCCCACGATAAATGAGATTCTTGTTCTAAAATTGAAAAGATTAAAATCTCGCATTGTCACATTATATAGATATTTCGCTCAGAATGGTGCAATTTTCCCCGAAATGCAGTTGTCTTTAGTAAAGTAGCTTGTGTACAGCGTGAGTAAACGTCTGTACACAGGCTACAGCGCAAATGCTGAATATATACCTGTGTCACGAAAAGTGTTCCCATATCGGCCATTTTGAAAAAAAATTATGCGCGCATGTGAGCATCTATTTAAATAGGGAGTCCACATTAAGTGTTGTAATACGGCCCCATGGCAACGGTAGCCTATATTGCTCAGTCAAGTTATTAAGAATCCAGAATAAAATAAAAATCTTTGTTATTTTCTCACTATTTTTTCATCATTCTCACTATTTTTTGGAGAGGAAAATTGTAGATCTCACTGTTTTTGCTTGGAATAGGTTGGCAAGTCTGTATTATATATGCATCTTGCCTGCTTCGCATATATTCGCATTTCGCATGGCGAAAAGTTGTTTATTTCAGCCAATTAAGGAGCAGCCAATCAGCGTCGTGACACTGCCCCTAGAAATTTCGGTGTCAATGAGTTCGAGTGTACTTGCATTTCGCTATTGCACGTTGCCATTATAGTCTCAAGATACTATTTGATGCCTTTCAATTCTCGATAATAAAAACAATCTGAAGCGTATCTGCATCGCACGTATACTCGGCCATCGGTCAATCTATCTCGTGTTGAGACGGCGTGCGCGGCGGTCGTGGGGCGACCTAAGGTGAAAGGGCCAGCGGTACCGATCTTGGTGGCAGTAGCAAATATTCAAATGAGAACTTTACAGACTGAAGTGAAGAAAGGTTCCACGTGAACAGCAGTTCGACATGGGTTAGTCGATTCTAAGTTACAGGGAAATTCTGTTACAACGCGTTCCATTCGTGGGAATCGGGTTAATATTCCCAAACCAGAACAGGGATACTGCCAACTATTGCCACAGCGGCAACGCAAACGAAATCGGAGACGTCGGGGAGAGCACCGAGGATAATTATTTTATCTTTTTTATCAGTTTAGCAAAAGATGCCCTTTTCAGTATGTTTTTGGCAACCTTTGAATTCCAAGCGATCGTCTATTTTGTAGTCTGGTGATACTCATAAATGCAGCCGGTCTCTAAGATGAGCATCCTCTGGTTGATAGAACAATGTAGGTAAGAGAACTCGGCACAATAGATCCGTAACTTTGGAAAAAGGATTTTCTCCAAGGTTCGGGTTTGTCGGGGTGGGGCTACAATCGTGAGCGCGTTGGCTGACAGAGATTTGTAGCTGATTGCGTGGATTAACTAAGCTGTGACCGTCAGGTCTATTCGGCAGGCAATTAACAACCAACTTAGAAATGGAACGGCAAGGGGAATCCGACTGTATAGTTAAAAGAAAACATTGTGATAGCTGGTGACCGGTGTTGGCGCACTGTAAGAATTGGTAGCCAAATGCCTCGTCATCTCATTAGCGACGCGCCTGAATGAATTAACAATATTACCTGTCTACTATCTAACGAAACCACAGTCAAGAGAACGGGATCGGAGCTGGACTTCAATGTCCACATTTTTCATAGGTCGCTCTTCTTCGGGTATTGATCCGAACCGAATCCGATCCGACTGTCTGCAAGTTGGGAGTTTGGCTTTGGGGGAACGACTTCCAAATGATAGCACAGGTTTCTTAAAGGTTAGCTCAATGAGAACGCACCGAAAATCTTATGCAGAACATAAGGGTAGAAGCTCACTTGACTTTCAATATGAATGCAAACTGTGACAACATGGTCTTAATCTTTATGAGTTTTGAGGCAGCGATAACAAAAGGAATTATTTAGCTTCTGTCGGCGCCCATTGCTACGGATCACTCTGTGCCCATGCTTATCTTGCTTTGGAGCCCCGTGAAGACGCTGCCTGCGCGGGCAAAGTGACCTTGCTTGGTATGCGCAATTGGTGTCCAGGGGCATAAATGTGGAGGGTGTGGGAGGGTGTGGGGGTGGTACACCCACCAGAGATCATGATCCAGTCGGTCTCAAAATGTGCAGTCCGTCTCACGAAATTCATTGTTAAATTGGACGCATTATGCCCACGTAATGCTATGCGAGACTGGCTAAATAGTTTCAGAGACCGACTTCAATCGTTGCATTAATTAAAATACTAGAAATACACTCAGGCAGAATGCCCTCGCCTATTCGAATTCAGGAATTATACTTCCCAAACTTTATTGTAACATGAAGTATCGGTCAATCGTTGTAACCATAGCAACACACAATTTTTACTTTTCGTACAAAATGATAAAATAGTAATATAAATATTTGTACTTTTAACTATAAAATTATGAATTGCCCCACTATATAAAGTAGATATGTTATTACGTACTCTTTTAGCTTTGGTTGTTGTAAAATTTAACCTTAGACATTTCACAAAAACGGCAAAAAAAATTCAGTTAAAATGAAGTTAATTATCTTTAAAATGAAGTTTTTGACATTACGTTGTTTCTTCAAAATTCAAATTTAAACTTGCTAAAATACCTTTTAGGTTTAATCGATATTATAATAACCTCACAGAGTGACATACGCTTTTGCAAATCCAGAAACTAAAATATGAAAAATAGACACTTACCGTATTAAAACACTTCAAAAGTGTTCTTTTTTCAGCCATTCGACTCCTCGTTTATCTTGTTTTGAAGACTCTGATTATCGGTATGTTTTTCCAATAGCCCGAGTATTAAAAATCATTTTTGATGAATAACAAAATCTTTATCCGTAAATCTTTTAAAAATGTTTATCCGTATGTTTCTCTCGACCTGAACTCGCGCATGCGTATAACGTACAAAACCCTGAACCGTCCATGGCATCGCGGCGGACGACTTTGGATTCCACTGTGTTTTCACATACCCGGGTGTAAATATCCGAGCGGAATTAGTACCCTCGCACGGCGCTTCGCGCCGGCTCGGGGATAAAGTTTGCCGAATATCCTAGTTGTTTCAATCTTTGTTGTAAAGCATTCTTCTAGAATGTCATATCACTCATACTGTATGTGGCATGCGTATGTTGAATATTTACAGAAGCATGCACTCAAGCACTGTAATAATAATAATAAAAATGCTAAAACAAACTACTTTGAAATAGAACCATAATATCGCCAGTTGCCTATTGCCAAAACTGCTATAGTCTACATATTAAATACTTTATGGCAAACTTATTGTACAATAAGTTAAACTTATTCTTATCCGGAAAAACTACATTTTTGCGATATAATTGTTCAGAACGCAGGAAATCGTGTCTACGAGGTCCTAGATTTCAAAATTTCCCAGAGGAGGATTCCCCCGGAACCCCCTGAGTATTTATCATAATTGAAGCGCTATATTTAAATAATTAAATTATTATAATTATTATTATAATACCATGAAACGTATTCGTCAAACGAACCGCGCAAGTTACTCTGAGTAGAAAAGGTAGGCAGATAGTTCGTCTTGGCCGATGATCCGTTTGCCGCGTTTATACACGGACGAATTATCAGAACTATATTTTTCCCGAAAGTTCGTCCAGGCGGATCATCTGTCCCTAGGGTAAATCGGGCAATTACATGTAACTAGTGTTTATCTAACGCATTAAGTAACCAATAAAATTGCGGTTATCGAACTACATTACGATCTACCTAAATTATTGAAACTATAACCAACTTGCAAGTTGATAATAGCTGGTTAATTATACTCCTAATTAATTGCAACATTTAAGCACTCGTTAATTGACATTTTTATTAACTCTTCAATTATTCGCCAATATTCTAAGGAAACGCAAAGTAAGGTAACTAACAAACATGCCATTTATTAGTCTGCTAACTAATGCAATAATTAAGTATTAAACCACATACAAAAGTGTAGACATCTAGAGTGTCCTCTGCGAGTATGAAATTAAATTAGGTTTTCTCGCGCCATGCGTCTCGGCCTTGTCCACCATTTTGGGTGGCAAACCGCGCGGGGAAAGTAGACGGAACAAGCGAGGGAGATAGTTAATGAAGTAGAAACACAGTGCTATTGTTTGTAAGTACTGTTTACTTCACGTTAAAGGGCTGTTAACGTCTTTGTTGCGGCTCGGTTTGCCACCCGAAAATGGCGGGTAAGGCCTGGTCACATGGCGCGAGAAGCATAGAGATTATAAAAGAATAGAGGGCCGAGGCATTGCGGAATCAATTCAGTCAAATGAAAGGGAAAAATTGGAAGCTTCCTAATACGGGACCAGTTTGAGTCCCTTGTGTGAAATCGTTTGCCCATTGGATACTTCTTCCTTAGCAACACTGCCCTTGCAACAACAAAATCATTTTTATGGACGTGAAAAAACGACTAGAAAAAATTGAAAAAACATAAATTGACTCAGTAAGAAACATTATAAAATAACTGAAGTAATAGAGGCTGATTGGTCAATACCCATGCAGGATGAGAGAATCGTGCACGGGAAATTTTCCCGCGCCTGAAATTTTAAAAATGTCGGGCGATAATAGTTCAACTTTTGACTTTGACAAAGAAAATAATGGCGAAAAAAGTAAACAGAGGTTCGTCTTAAAGTCGGATAAACAAGTTGACAAGTTGGTGGACAGCGTACAAGCAGAAAGCACAACGCATAAAACAGTATACGCTGTTGTTGACGTTTTTTGGGAGAATTGCAATGTACATCAAATATATTAATAAACTTTTTTTTATATTTCTGTGTGGTTATTTTATAAAACAAATACCGCATTGATTTCCGTGCATGATTCTCTGTTTCTTATATACACTTGGGATGTTGCTCGACTTTCGTATAGCTAAAAAAAACTCGCCTATCGGCTCGTTTTTTTTTACGCTTTTCGAAAGTCTCGCAACAACCCGCGTGTAAGAAACAGAGAATCATGCACGGAAATCAATACGGTATTCCTTTATTATAAAATAACATGTTTACTACGCGAGCTGTGATTGGTCAATACCCGTGGAGGATGAGACAATCATGCACGGAAAATTTTAGGCCCTTCGCGGGGTTTTTAAAATGTCCGTTGTTTCGTTATTATATAAAATAATTACCAAGTGGTTTTCCGTGCAGGATTGTGTGATCCTAACACTTGGGATGTTGCTCGACTTTCTAAAAGCTAAAAAATACTCGCCTATCGGCTCGTAATTTTTTACGCTTCCAGAAAGTATCGCAACATCCCGCGTGTTAGGATCACGCAATCCTGCACGGAAAACCATTCGGTAATCCTTTATTCCTATATTTCTTAAATCTTGAAATATGTGTTAATTTGTAAATATATATTGAGAACAACCCTGAAAAAGACTGTTGCTTTGTGTTGTCCCCAGGTAGCAAGCCTCGATTTTCTTTTCAATTTATCCCGCAACGGCCCTCTATTATCTCTATGGCGAGAAAGGCAAATTGGTTATATATTTCATGTTTTAATACCACAAATCCATGAAAAGGACGCGAACCCTACATTTCTACTTGAGAATTTATTTATTTTATGCATTCTAAATTTCATATGAGAGATTAAAATAAATATGTCAATGACTCTTGGGCTTTATACCGAATCTAGTAATAAAGAGCCACATTCAGCAAAAGGCCGGTGTCATTTTCTCCATGATGAACTCCTGAGAAGTTTTACTGTACATTCTCACTTCAGGAATAATTACTGAAAAGTCACGATTACTCATACCATATATACTTACTGGAATTTTGACAAGCGCTCCTTACCAACGTATTTTTAATGCTTTGAAATTTATCAAATTTCACTCTAATTGCTTCACCAGGCAGTACGATGTCTTGGAAAATACTCCAATATTTCGGGTCCTCGATGTTTCCTCCTACTCCAATCCCAATAATACGGATACCCCACTCCTTAAGCTTTTTTTGCGTAGGCTAGCGTGTCTTCCTCCACGATGGATTTTCCTTCGGGCTTACCATCCGTGATGAGTACGATCACATCGCTTATATGTTTCCTGCTATTAAATGGGCTTACTTTAGGAAATACCTAAGGAAAATAATTTTCACCATAGAGATGGATTTCAGTTGAGGTCGTTAAACGCGTAAATAAGAAATAACCTTTTGCACGATTTCTGTCAACCAAGAGTTGCCTACGGAGGAGGCTAAGCTACACGCACAAAAACTAAACTATATCTCAATACTATTTTTTCCCAACCAATTAGTACAAGTCGAATACATACAATTAAAAGAATAAACATTATTTTCTCATTCTAATAACTGAATGTCACTCGATCATCATCTGCTGTACGACATTGTCTCGTGACTTCGATTTCGAGGGTTTTCAGCTATCCAAATGTCAAAAAGGCAAAATGATCTGGGAACGACGTAGTTTAGACTTACCACATTTTTGCAATCTCCAGCGCTTTATCCGTTCTAGTATGACCACCTTCAATATCAAGCGTTTTCTTGTTTCAAATGTGATTTCATGTTTATAGCAGTGCTATTTTATGTTCTTTTCACCGTTAAATGCGGTCTTTTGCCGGTGTGCTATGAGATTTCCCGCCTAAAAACAACTTTCCTTTCAGCTTCCGAATTTTAAGTTCCATATAATTTAGATTGAACTGATTTTGTCTATGCATTTTAGAAGATAGTAACGTTTTTCATGTATTTGATAGATTTTAACGACATTGGGTTTGCTTTGCGTGTAATTAATAAATATATACGACTTTATGAAATTTTTACCTAAACTACTGAAACATTTCGGGAAGTCATATTCTTTACAATTTGAAAATATGTAATGTTTTGGACTTTTAAGACATTTACCTTCTCCTATAATTATAGAAACTTCGGCTTTATATTTTTGCTATTATGATTGTTACACGGCCTCTTTCAAAATATTTTTAAAACCCACGAGCCGTATTTTTTTAAGAAAAGTTTCGCCGGACTTTGGGCGAAAACAGCAAACAAATTCCGAAGGCATGCAAAGCCATCGGAAAAATCGAAAATTTAAAGTCATTTAAACGCACGTGCATGCTTACAAATATTATTTAAATCTTTCCAATTTTACCTACTGTTTGTGCTTGTATATATTAAAACAATTAGACAACTCGGCTTCGTTGTCTATAGCGAATAGTTAACTCCAGCTAGCTTCGCAAATTTCGTTGACTATATAGTTGCTTATAAACAACCTAGTCTAGTTGTCTAATTGTTAGTTGATCAGTTTTACAACAGTCAACATAAGAAAATTTTAGGCTTAAATATCTGTACATGCACCTGATATCTGCTTCACTACAGGAGGAAAGAACAGTATATACGCTGAAAAAACTGGCGGTGTTTATTAGGTTGACTAATTAAGAGCACTCTTAGCTTCTTGCATCGAATGAGGCGACTAATATAAATTGCAATCCTAAGACGACTGCGTGATGCAGGAATGGAAGCCCAGTCAGAAAGGAGATATATGCATGCACTACACACTCTACCACCAATCCTAACCTTCAGTGGATGTTGAAGTTGATGGTCTGCCAACATTTGTAAATGGATCGTCATCATCAGGAAGGTTTGACGAATCTGTGTAGAAGATATTTACGAAATTATTATGTGAGTCGATGTTTATGAGATGAGACAATTAAGCACGTACAAACGAGCATGTTTTCCTTGACAACTCCTATTTACTCGTGTGTATTGCAAATATTGACAGGAGATTTCCTTGAAAAGAAGCCTTACCAGCTTTTGAAGCAACTTTTCCCTTCCAGAGCAACTTTTACCTGTTTTAAGAACCAAAATTTTTAACTGTTTTAAGACTTTTAAGCAACAAAGATTTATCTGGAGATATATGAACAGATTAAATCAAATTTGTAGCTTATTAATATAACAATATAAAAGATTGATTATTGATGTGCAACCACAAATGCCATGGGACAGCAGTTATGAATATATAAACGCCCGCGAACAATGCTCGAAATTTCCAGCAGTTATTCAATAATAACATGAGCAGCCATTTTGTTTCTTTGTTAAGTGTCGAGTGGCTGAAATCTGATATACTGCTATAGACTATATTAAAACCCTAAACCTAAACCTAACCCTAACCTAACCTAACCAAATTGATGAAGAAAAATCAAGAAAAACGAATATGAAAATCTTGGAAAATCGGGAAAATTGCGTAACGTCAGTTTGATAGATGGAAACAAGTGAAAACCGTTCGATCTTGCCAGAGTAATAGCGGCTTACCGGAAGTCGCGCGTGTCGACATCTTCAGAGACATCAAATGAGTGAGCCATCTATTCATTCTTTAATTTATGGCGTGAGTGCGACAATTAATGCAGAACGCGGCAAGGAAACGCGCTTATAAATGACCGTGCTACGTCTTACGCGTCATATAGGACTGGCACGAGCTCGCTTTCTTTAAAAAATGAACAAAATCGTGTGCGTTAATGGCAACAAATCCTGCGCGGACGTACTCAAAATCCTGTTTTCTGTCCGATGACGTAGGCTGAGGTTAATTTGAACACACCGAATTGTGGACATTTAACTACTCTCACATTGGAGTGAACTGTGCTTTCTTGTGCCTGTTTTATAAAACGAGAATTTTGGGCAGTCTATAGTTTACGGAAATCTATACAATGACAGCCGCACGACCATGGAATCGCGACTGGTTATATATTATGCTGTATCGCGAGGAGGGGATACTAACTTTCAATTATCAATATCGGCAAAACGAAATCTCCTGCTAGGACGTAACTGGTTGGGGGGGGGAGGGTGAGATATCGCCCCACCCAATGTTCAGCAATTGCAATTTTTAGGGCACATTTTGCCATATTGGTGGAACAAAAAAGCTTGAAGACCAGTTTGGGCAATTTGAAAAATTTGCTAATCTAATCATTTTACGACATTTCTTGACCATCAAAATTCTGTAAAATCCTCCCCCAATGTGCGTAAAAATGATGACAGTTGGTTAGAGCGCTGCACCGGAGTCGCAGCGCCGCAGGTTATATTCCTGCCAGAGGGCCTAAAATTGCATTTTTCGCACTGCTCTGGTTAGGTCTAAAAATGTATATAAATTTTCGTTCGAGTATTCCATCTACAAACACCTTCTACTATTAGTCCTGTCGAACGAGATGCCGAGAAAAGTCTTGATATTTTCAGCGACAGACTGGGGGAGCATGCCCCGTACCCCCTAGTGGCCTCATTGTGATCTCATAAACCTTTTTTGTTTTCGCCGCCACTTCACGTCATGTTCTGACTTCGCCCTTTCTTTGAGCAAAACGAACCCAAACCCTCTAATGTTTGGACGCAAGTTTCGCCTCTGTGTCTTGCTTCTGCTAATAATTGCTGTAAGTCTATAAATGTCTAATGAAGTAGGTAGACTATCAACTTTTATTTTTCCGATTGACAGTTTGTTTCTCTTACAAAGTAAAAGAGGCGATTGACGATGAAAATACATTTTGCTTTGCCTTTGCCTTGCCTTTGGCCCTTTAAATGATGAAAATATTTGCCAAATTTGAAGTGCGGACGTACTTTAAATCATATTTTCTGCCCATTGAGGTAGGTTAGTGTAAATTATTTGAATACACTAAACTATGTCTGTACACGTGAACATTTAACTAGGTTTTATGTCGCACATTAAGTTGAATTGTCCCTTTTTATAAAACGGAGAATAGCGTGCAGTCTATAGTTTTCCGTATATACAATGACAGCCGCACGACGACCCAATCAAGCGATATTAAACATTCAACATAAATTTACTATAAATATCCATGATATAGTATGGACTATATCAGCTTATACTATTAAAATCATACCTAATTTTATGATATTTTTGTCACTGCACATTCCATAAGCAATAGGGGGTCTGCCAGTCTGGAGACTACTCGTACCCCCCAGGAACATTTTACGGACAACGCCCTTTACATTCATTGCTGGAAATGACTGAAAATATAACCATATCTTTCCATGTCCAGTACTAACGGCAATCCAGGACAAGATTTTTTTAACCGAAGGCTTTTTTCACATAAAAATTGAAAATAGTCCACAACTGGTATGGTAAATGTCAAACTAAAATGTTATCACTGCACATTTTAACTGTTTATCACTGCACACTTTCATTGTATCACTGCACAAATTAGTTATCACTGCACGCTAAATTAGGTATGGTCAAAATTGGTGTTTATTTTTCTTACAAAATGAGAGGAGCGATTGAAGAAGAAAGAAGTTTGCCTTTGGCCTCTTAAACGATGAAAGTATTGGCTAAATTTAATACGCGGACGTCGTTAAAATCATGTTTTCTGCCGAGTGAAGTAGGCTGAGAGATTAATTTGAATACACCAAACTGTGGAGATTTAACTATAGTGACCGTTTCGTATATCTCACCTTCTACTCATGCTAGAAAAACGCAAATACAGTACAACAATTTGATTTTGCATTACATAAGCTAAATGACACAATTTCTTGCTAACGATGCCATACAAACGAGAAATAACTATGAATATGATAGCAAGTGTTCAACGAATTACTTTAGTTTATTGTCGCTAACAATGCTGCTGTGGTTTGTTTCTAAACTACCTGAAAAAATGAAAACATTACACGGCGTTTTGAGCGAGGAGCAGGTAAGCGAGACCCTTTGCTTAAAAGTGTTTTCAATCTTTTTAGGTAGTTCAGACACAAACTACGGCAGCTTATCAAGTAGAACATAATACACTGGACGTTACATAGTTAAACACGCATTCAAAAGTTATTCAAAATGTCAGGCAATCTTCATCACTTTTTCGGATATTATCCCCATCACAACATCGATGTGTGGAAATGTCGTAGTGATTCTGACCACAGCACTCGTACCCAGACTTCTTGTCATGAATCACACCACAGCAACATTCTTGAGAATCCTGGTCGTATCCCTGACCTTTGCAAAGTGATCCTGTTTTTAAGAGAACGAGAAAACATTGAATATAGGAGAGATATCCCAATATTATCAAGCAATGATAATTTTTCTGACGAAGATGCTTCGTTCGCCTTATTTTTAGGCTTATGAGTATCGATAACAACGGTTCACATTGGAACGGTCTCACGTACATGAATGTAACTTTAGATTTGACCAGGAGTACGACAATATGAGTACAAAATCCGTCATTTGCGCGCCAATCACACTATATATTTGACGTGAATATAACTCGACCAAGATTGCATACATTTACTTAAACCAGAGCAGCAAGAAGTACAATTGTCGTAATCGTAGTATCTAAAACTCCCTAATTATGCCACGAGAGTAAATACACTAATATGCCAAAGGCTCAACAATTAGTGATGGGTTTTTGTCATGAGTCATGACTACATGTTATTAGCCTCCTAATTTCCCACCTTTCACTTCGATGTTGTGTCGGCAAGTAACGTTGAACTGGTTAGCAACGTTGTATTTATACCCCAATGAGTGTTGGCCCACACACAACGACTGAGAACTCAGCGGAGCTTGAAAACCTAAACAGCTGGGAACTGGGACTCGCCATTCGTGATCAACTTCGGTATCACCGGGTTTGACCTGAACTGCATCGTGATTTTCTCGTGGACATTCGCACGCTGGATGATGGAAAATGAACAAAACGTATATCAGGCTGTATATTCTGATATAGCCAAGATACGATTAAATTTAAGTTATTTCTGTAAATGGGATGGATTTTGGTTGCACAGTTTTTAATGCATACAATTCGTACAATATGCAGTTGTCTGATTATAATTCGTCTCATTCGCGTGTGAGATGAGTGCTTCCAGTTTGATTCTACCAAACACCACATATTTTCTCCCACTTCTCGGATTTCCAACTCTAGTAACACTGGACCAATGGGAATGGCTCTAGGGAGAGATTTAAAGTAAATATAACTATACAATTAGCTTAATTTAGTTTTCCATAAGGTGTTCCTCCTGTAGTAACACTGGAGCAATAAGAGACGACTCTAACTGGATCCCGAGGAAGAACAGTTAGAACTGATAGCGCTATCCAATAGAAATACAGTTAGCTTAATTTAATTTGAACGTCAACACGAACCTCTGACATCAAATAAAACTGTGCAATTCATTTCGTGATTTCCTGCCAAGTAAAACTTGTAGTCGATGCTGTGTTTACCACCTCCGAATGTGGCGGGGGAGGTAAGGTGTGGGTGCCATGTAAAATCCAGGATTTTAGCTGGTGTAGCTTTACATACAGGGTCAGGTCTTTTCCAAGAGAGAGTTTTTGATGTTTCACCAGGTTTGAGAAAGAGTGGTGCAACCGAAATCGCCGGGCAGTCGCATTGTATGCCAGGAGAGAAAGCTATTGAGAAACAAATATCACTTTATCATTTTTTTGGTTTATACTACTGAGAGATCTGAGTTTTACGGATTATCCTGCTTAGTCAGGGGCGTAACTTGGGTCTAAACATTGAGAGGGGGGTGGATCATTTTGCCTGACGAAAGGGCGTGGTCAGGAGATAACGTAAAGGGGCCGTAAAGGAAACCCTCAAGCCGCACTCGATACCGAAATGCAGAGTCTCTGAAACGCCATTTTATCCACTTTGGGGAAGATCTAATAGAAATTTGATGGTCAGAAAATGTTGTATATTAGATTAGCAAATTTTTCAAAATGCACAAAATGGATCTTAATGGCTATTTGTTCTTACTAAATATGATTTGCATGTATTTTTGCCCACCCAACTTGGAAAAATTTGCCCTACAAAATTGCATTAGTAGGGCAATTTTTACGCTCCTGTGCTTAGTGTAAACACAAGACAAACCCATAACCTAACATGGCAGTACCGTTGTATATATACATGAACTTGTGGTTAGAGCTCGACAGCTGGACTCTGTAGCTCAGTTGGTTAGAGCGCTGCACCGGAATCGCAGCGCCGCAGTTCGATTCCTGCCAGGGACCTATAGTTGCATTTTTCGCAGCTGTTCCTGGTTAGGTCTAATAAATGTATATAATTTACACTTGATAATTTCCATCTACAAAAACCCTTCAACTATTATTCAATCGAGTGAGATGCCAACAAAATTTGATATTTACTATATAGAATAGCATGATCTAGTTCATGATCAAGCATGATCTAGTTCTAGCAATGGTTCTTGATGACGATGTTTTCTTAAGAACGGTTGTCTTAACTACTTTTTAACTACTCGTTTTAAAACTATTCAAATGACTAATAAAAGTTACTGGTTAACGAACTAGCTAAATTATCACAGCTATAATTACCAACTTACTATTTGAGTAAATATACACCTAGCCATTACAATTACAACATTGCTATCACTCATTAAATGCCATACTAATTATTACTCGTTACTATTGGGGAATTCAAAGCTAGTTAACTAAAACACGAACTACTAACCAACTAATGATAATAATCATAAATAATAATATTTAACATTTTTATTGCAAATAGGTATTAAACCACATGCAATAGTGTAAATAGGGTTCCTAAGATCCCTCCTTTATTATTTGATAATGTATTTCTTTTCAGAATTCTATATTTCATCAGAAATTAAAAGAAAGTGAAAGACTCGATAACTAGCTCTTCGGCAGTTTTGATCGATTTGCACCGAAACTAGTAATATGTCGCCATACTTTAGCGAAAGGTATTATTTTTTGGCATGACATGTCATCACACGAGTTCAGCGACCACAACATTTTTTCTGTTACTATGAAGAGACCGTCAGAACATACCATAAACTTCACACGTAAGACGTTTCAGCACATTTATATATTGGCAATAACTACTGAAGAACATAATAATATTCACATTTACTTGCACTATTTACTTACGGTATTTTTGACAAGAGCTCTTGACCAACGTATTTTTGATGCTTTGAAATTTATCAAATTTCACTCTAATTGCTTGACCAGGCGATGCGATGTCTTGCAAAATACCCCAAAATTTCGGGTCCTCGATGTTTCCTCCTACCCCTACCCCAATAATAAGGATACCCTTCTCCTTTAGCGATTTTGCGTAGGCTAACGTGTCTTCTACCACGGTCGATGTTCCTTGGGGTTTACCATCCGTTATGAGTATGATCACATGTTTTTTGTTTCTTATTGGGCTTTCTTCAGAGAATACCTAAGTAAACACCATAGTGGTTGATTTCAGTTGTTTTTACTTAAAGTTGACAAAAACCGCTCAGGACTGACAAAAATAATAAACATTATTTTCCGGCTCTGATAACTGTCGCTTGACCATCATTTGGTGTACGAAATTGCTTCGTAAAACCTACCAATACCAAACATTGGACTTCAACCTCGTTTCCAGGCAAAAGGTCGTGGGAAGGAGGTATTTAGACTTACCGTATCGTTGGCAATCTCTAGCGCTTTATCCGTTCTAGTATGACCACCTTCAATATTTTCCCACTGTGTATTATTAATATAACGTTCAAACATCTCTGCATCGTAATGTCGAGCAAACGATATTACCAACTTAGTCTTATCATCTTGCTTCCTGTACCTGGGACTCTTTGGATCATCATATTTGCTGAACAGCAACAAAGCGACCTAAGAAACAAATTTCAGAAATTCAGTGCTATGTTTTTAAGTTAATTCTAATACAAACTTAACATGTGCTCCATCCAAATTTCGGCTAAAATTCATGATCCGAATTTAAAAATTGATCAGAACAATCTTGGTGAAAGATCCGTATTTTATGTGTTTTAATATATTTTTATAAGAGGCTTATATACGATGCAGTACGCGCGTTGTCATGAGTCACTCGTTCGATTGGGAAACTTAATGATCGCATATCGCATCCATTTTTGTTTCTATCTCCTCCTTACACGCTATTAAAAATAATCATGAGTGAAATTGAAAAAAATAATTTTTAAGTGTAATTTTCATTAATTCTGTCCACTACTATTATAGTAGTGTTTAAACATATTCTCTGAGGGATGTCTACTGGTGCACTGCGGGTCCAAATGTCTTAAATTCCTGGCGACGCTTTCAGTACTTTTGAAATTTTGACTGCAATCCCTACCTGAGCGCCGTCTGGTCCAACATTCAAGGCCTTGTCGGAGACAAAATCTCTTAGGAAAGGTTTTACTTGGTTGTTAAAGTGTGTTTCTCCAATCGACCGAGAGGTATCCAGGATTATGAGAATGTCCTTTCTGCATTGTTCTAAAAAAATATAATAGAATTAAACGTTTTACATTCCTTATTTATAGTCCGTCTAAACTGGTCTCCATATACTACATTCAAGTTAGGGCACTTGGCCCAGTGTTATTACAGGAGGAAACCTAAACTAAAACTAAGTTTCTTTATACTGGATAATTCTATCAGTTCTAAACTGTTCTTCCTAGAAGTCCAGTAAGGGCCATCCCTTATAATTATTGATTCAATGTTTCTTCAGGAGAACATTTAAACTAAACTAACTTTACACTGGATCGCTGTATCAGTTCTAAACTGTTCTCCAAAGAGGTCTAGTGTAAAGGGCACCACTTATTGGTCCAGTCAGAGAAAACTTGCTGTGTTTGGCAGGTACAAACTAAACTGCATAATGGAGGAATTGAACCACAGTCACAAAGTGAAAGCTGACCACTAACACTGTACCACCAACACGTACTGACCTTGATTTTCATTGGATGTTGAAGTTGATGGTATGCCAACGTTTGAAAATGGATCGTCATCCTCGGGAAGGTTTAAAAAATCTGTGCAGAAGATATTTACGCAATTATGTGAATCGACGTTTATGACAGAATTAGAGAGGAGCTAGTGTTTGGTTGGGTACAGGCTGAGTATATGCTACAGTACGTGGCAGCAGATGGTCACGAACAGGATAGTTATAGGAACAACGTACAGGAAATAAACTGCATCTCTGAATTCTATTCATTGGCCACCAAATACAAAACTACAATGAATATTATTATTTCAATAATGAATTAAGATTATTTTCTCACTCTGGTAACTGCCAGTTGACCACCATGTACTGCATGATTGTGCGTGAAAATGCCATAATGATTGTATAACAAGATTATTTCTTTGAACGAGGTTTACACACATATATGAAAGTCTCTTGGTTGAGCAAGGAATTCAGTAATACGCCATGGGAAGAGGCTGTGGTTACAGCGAAATTGATCTATATATATCGCCAATTTTTATTTGTACATAGTAGGATTTTAATATTTTAGCTTAGGTCTTTTAATTTTCTATTGCAATAAATACTTTGTTGAAAGAGTAAGACAGACACAATGTCTTTCAAAACCACAGGTTTACACACTATATTTTAATTAGAGAATACTTTTATTTTAACAGACTTATGTTGCTCGTCAAAATCATGTATTCAATTTTGATGTTTTGCAGCATGCAATAGTAGAGTGGGGGAAATGGGGTTGGCAATGTCAATGAAAGAACTCGTGTGCTATCTTTGTGCCATATCTGTATGTCTGAAAAAGGCAAATGGTTGACTGCCCATGCATTCATATTTTAGCACATAATGGCTTTGTTTTCCAGACGTCTTGTAACCGCAGATTATTTGCAAGAGTAAAAGTTCTTTGTTTGAAGTGGTTAAATTCGTTCAAAAATCACAGACGTGCTAAGAAACATGCAACGACAGGTCTCTTGTTCATGAAACTTGCGGCTTGCCACATGCCTGACTGTATGCTCTTTAAAGCACTACGAGTTGAAATATATAGGTTTATTCACATTATCGAACTAGAGTACCCTAATGAGTTAATCAGCACTACATCCCGTATCTGCATTCTTTGCATGACATTTGCATTGACATTAACTAAACGATACAAGAGGGGAAGTGAAGAAAAGCTATCGCCATCCAAAGATGAAACGGTTTTACAACCGCAATGAAACAACAATGAGTATATTCACACACTAGCTGGTGGCGTTTTCGTTTGGAATGAAATTATCTTAGAATGCAACGAGTTAATGGTAGTTTAAAGACATTATAAATTTGAACTTCTGCACGCAGCATGACGACCGAGTATGCCCCCTGGACTCTTTGACTTTATAAGCAGTAACTATAAGGGCATATTAAATAGAACATGTTCCATCCAAAAGAACAAAAATCTTTAATTGCTACTCATTTTATTCGTCTACAATGATATAACTCCAATTTTCACTCCAATTGACTAACTTCAATTTTCTCCATTCTGCACCTTGCCCGTTTTAAACTAATTTGATACAATTTATGTTGGATTGTATGCCCGGAGATTGACTAAAAATTTGCAATGCATAAAACAGTTCAATATACTCAGGAGCAAACTAGGTTATTATAAAGTCATAAAGAGCTCATTTGCTCTCAAAATTAAAGAGAACTGCTAATAACAAAAAGACAAATTTCAAACCTACAAAGACCAAAGGTTCACTACAACTCAGTACTTTAAACAAACAACCACCATATAAAAAAACGCACGATACCTTCTGTTATGTATTTTGCGCGAGCTACTCGCGAGAACAAGAGAACTGCAGATATTAGGTGTAGCATTTCGCAAAGCTTCATAGTTTTCCGTTAACTTTTCCCGATTTTTCGCTAAATGGACTTTTGTTCCTACTCATACGACGCCAAAAGCCAAGTGCCAAAATTTGAAATGATCTATTATCTTTCAAGCAGCTGTGTTTATGCATGCGTGCGTTTAATACGACCATAATGAGTGGATAATTGGAGAAACGACTTGAAACTGATGCATGACTTCTCTTGCATTCCGATTCAGTCTGGAAGTTTCAAATAGAAACCGTTTTAGCTTTTAAATTTCGAATTTAGCAAAGTACCAATGGCTATACCGTTAAGGTTCGCTTGTATATGGCGATTGTTGTTAAGCCAATAATATCAATCTAGTCTGCATCAGGGTATAATAACGTTCATTGATGCTAATGCTTCATATGATTTAATATGTTGACATCCTAGACAGGTGAAGTGATATTTATATCATAAGCTGCCATTGTTTATGTCTGGAGAACTACCAGAAAAGATAAAAACACCTCGATGTTTGAGACAAAGGCCATCGTCAGAAAGTTAATAGTTTTGAACTTTTAATTTGGCTTTCGACACCCTGACGGAGCCCTTGCTCGAAACATCAAAGTGTTTTTTCATTTTTTCAGGTAAACCACCAGTGAGAGTTTATTGTAAAGTACTACCTACAGTATACCCCAAGCTTGACACATTTGCCACATACATACATATACAGCTATTTCAATTAAGGTTGTCCCCGAGCAAAGCGGAAAAGTCGAATACGAGGGCGAAAGGCTTGCTGGGAATCGCTAAAATATTAATGGCCAAGAATTTGACAAACCTCAGTGGTTTCCTAAGAAATTAGCAATAATATAAGTAGAAACGTATTAAATATTTTGTGGGCTGTTCTTTGTGGGTAATATATCGCTTTATAGACCCACATATACACATTGTCAACTATACAGCTCGCGAAAATTGTAAGATCATAGCTAGATATGCCACAACAATATTTTAGCATTTCCATAGCACGATACAAAAATAGGTACCCACTGGGTACGTATGTCTACTGTGTCTGCAGCTGTTTGAATGGACACCACAAAAGCATATTATAAACAATTTTGGGGAGTAGGAGCATTTTTGTATAGCAAATATAAACTGAGAGAGAAACTGAATAAACATTTCGGTATTTTCAAACCAAGGTAAATAGCAAAAGAGCTATCCACCCACTGGATGTAGTCTAACTGACATATTAAGATTTAACAGCCAATTCCAAGATGTTAGGGTACGCTAACTGCCACGGCTACCACAGTAATTGATTGTACTGTGTCTGTGTTAACCCCTGATGTAAAAGAACTGTTAACGCTATACGTTGGCTTAAAATCCTTTTTAACGAAGATTTGATAAGGTTCAACACCTCACTGTCACCCCAAGCATCTGGTCATCGACGAGTCATGAACTAAACTTTGTTACAGTCAAAATTTTCTAACCCAGATTACGTTGGAAAACATTTTGTTAAACATATGGTTAACATAGAATGATTAACAGCCTCATGATGTTACCAGGCGTTATTGTATGGGTTAAAAGCTACAATATATAATAGTATAATACTACGATAATACATAAATAATATTAATAGTATGGTTAACAGCTCCGATGTTATCAGAACTCCTGTTTACCGATCTTCGACTGCTAACGTACGTGAATAACATGCTTATTATATAAACCGTGTAAACATAGCACTGCAGCATGTTGACAGCCACTATGTCAACAGGTCCAACAGAAATGTAGACTTGCCACAAGTCGACTCGAATTATTTAGACGCGCGGTAAAGCCCAATTCAACAAAAGCGCGAGTCGGAAAACCTAGTCCGTATTAACCCAGTCCGTATTAACCCAGTCATTATACTTTAGAACAATTTTTAATGCGAGTCGACTTGTAGCAAGTCTAACAGAAATGGTGTTCACAACTTCCCGAGTTACGGCTGCAAATGTTCACAACTTCGGAGTTATGGTTGTGAATGTTGAAACTTTGGAATTACGGCTGTAAATGTTTACAACCTCCGGAGTTACACTGTAAATGTTGACAAACTTCCGCAGTTAACAATAGTAAAGTTACGGAAGTTACGCTGTTAAATGTAGTTACGGAAGTTACACTGTTAGATGTGGACAAATATCCGGAGTTTACAGTATAGCATAGTGTCTACGGTGCGCAAGCGCGCACGGTAGACACAACAACCGTATCATTTGTAAATATTATATATTTTTTTCTGTTAACAAATATTGTATATGCATTGGGAAAATAGTAATAAAAATCATACAAATCTTTGCACTTTCAAGTTCATTATATCTCAAAGACAATAGGTGTGTATGTGTTATGCGCGCTATAATATTTGTAGCCAAAAAACTGTTCTCCAGAATCATATGGAGTAATATATGCAAATACGATTGAGTACGTCTGTCATAACTCATGTCAACAATGCTCTACAGAAAGTTATGATGATACCATAGACATTTACTTTAATTTGGCACCATTTTGCCTACCAATTCAATATAGATAAAACTCCCCTGATAATATTGCCGACAGCGCAAGTATTTGCATAAACGCGGCAGAGCTACCTTAAGTAAAATAGATCATAAAACGCAAATTTGCCGAAGATTTACATCGGAAGCACATTGATTCTTGTATGTCATTACAAAGACCGTCTAAATCAGACAATCATAGAATAATCCCTTTAGGACAAGAATGGTATATAGAGCGTTTTCACTTATCACGTGACAAATTCTAAAATCTAAACTGCGAAAGCTACAAAGCTGGATTTCTCACTTGTTTTCTAGATCGCTATTAAGAGTGCTCACCAAAATTTTTGGGTTCATACAATTATTTCTCCGTGAGTTACGGAGTTTTGAAAAATACTTTTGCTGACGTCAGCATTATTTTCAAAGGTTAAAACTATGTTATAGACACAATTTGGTTTTAAAATGCTTGGTTAAGGTTTATCCACCCTTACTAAGATTCAAAATATTTGGGTTGAAATTCGGCTTCATTTGAGCACTTGTTTTCCCCCCCGCCATGTTGGTGTACCAAATGATGTTGAGTTAGTACACCAACATGGCGGCCTAAAATCAAATTCTAATATAAGGGCCAGAATCTTTAGATTGTTTTTAAGTCTGGATTAGGTGTCGCCTCTTAACCTTAACCAAGTAATGTAAAACCAAATTGTGTGTATAGCATAGTTTTAACAGCCTTTAAAAATAACTGAAAACTGCAGATATTAGGTGTAGCATTTGGCAAAGCTTCATAGTTTTCCGTTAACTTTTCCCGATTTTTCGCTAAATGGACTTTTGTTCCTCACTCATACGACGCCAAAAGCCAAGTGCCAAAATTTGAAATGATCTATTATGTTTCAAGCAGCTGTGTTTATGCATGCGTGCGTTTAACACGACCATAATGAGTGGATAATTGGAGAAACGACTTGAAACTGATGCATGACTTCTCTTGCATTCAGTCTGGAAGTTTCAAATAGAAACCGTTTTAGCTTTTAAATTTCGAATTTAGCAAAGTACCAATGGCTAGAGCCAATAATATCAATCTAGTCTGCATCAGGGTATAATAACGTTCATTGATGCTAATGCTTCATATGATTTAATATGTTGGCATCCTAGACAGGTGAAGTGATATTTATATCATAAGCTGCCATTGTTTATGTCTGGAGAACTACCAGAAAAGATAAAAACACCTCGATGTTTGAGACGAAGGCCATCGTCAGAAAGTTAATAGTTTTGAACTTTTAATTTGGCTTTCGACACCCTGACGGAGCCCTTGCTCGAAACATCAAAGTGTTTTTTCATTTTTTCAGGTAAACCACCAGTGAGAGTTTATTGTAAAATACTACCTACAGTATACCCCAAGCTTGACACATTTGTCACATATATACATATACAGCTATTTCAATTAAGGTTGTCCCCGAGCAAAGCGGAAAAGTCGAATACGAGGGCGAAAGGCTTGCTGGGAATCGCTAAAATATTAATGGCCACGAATTTGACAAACCTCAGTGGTTTCCTAAGAAATTAGCAATAATATTTCAAAGTAGAAACGTATTAAATATTTTGTGGGCTGTTCTTTGTGGGTAATTGCTTTGAGACGTTTTTATGCATCAGTGGCTCAGAGCTGTGAATGAATCAAGGTGGCATTTATGGCTGACATACAATTTTGTGATGGAACAAGTTCGAGGCATTTTCCACTACGTTATAACGACAGGAGTCACGAATAATCATAAGTTTTGCAGCACGTTTATAATTAATTGCAAATTGGTATACAGGGTGTATAAAAAACAAACCTTTCGAAATTAACATATTCTTCTTAACCATAAGATTTTATACCCTTGGGAATTTAAAATGCCTTCTAATCGTATGAGTAGCATAAAGTCTTGTACTTAAGAACAATATGTTAATTTCTTAGGAATCCACTGAGGTTTGTCAAATTCTTGGTAAAAATTAATATTTTTTGGCGATTCCCAGCAAGCCTTTCGCGCTCGTATTCGACTTTTCCGCTTTGCTCGGGGACAACCTTAATTGAAATAGCTGTATACATATAGGGGGAAGTTCGAATGTATCTTCTATTTATACACACAGGGGCACAGAAACGTCTATACTATATATAAGCAGGAACAAGGCCGGCATAAGTAAACAGAGCACTTCAAATTTCGATGTTCTGCTGTTCTTCTTCTTCTAGAAGCATGAACAAAGGCCGAGCTGCACTGCATTTGGGTACATCGACATCAACCTATATATTGAGCAAAATATTCACATGAATATATATACACGATGTGAAAGTAATGACAAACTATGACAAATGAGTTGATTGTAGTTGGTTCTGCAAGAAATAGATAGAATATGAAAAGAAGTACAATCCTGGACTGAGCAAATTACTGCCGACGGCCCTGTGGTTGATAGAAATAGTTACTTTCAAGTTCTACGTTTTAACCGACGAAGTCAATTTACCCACAGTTGTTTTAAAAAATTGGGGTTGTAACACCCCCTACACCCCCGCTCGGTACACCACTGTCTAAGGTCTTTGAAAGTTAGTCTAATGACCTATTAAATTTCTTTTCTAAGAGTTACTGAAGAGTTTCTGTTCAATAATTGTAAGTGAAACGGTTACCTGAAATAAATTTGAAATTTATCTCACAAATTATTGGGGAGGCTGCAGCCCCCCCAAGCCCCTCCGGTTCCTACGGCCCTGATTGTTGAATGTGGCAAATACATTTGCTGACAAACTGGCTGGCCAGTTTTTATATGGCAAAGGAAAATTGTCATAATTATGCGAATGTTTGCTCCAAATTGCTCGTGTGTATGTCTCGTCACAGAAAATGTGGCATGTATTTAGCAGAAGGCTGTGGTTTCTAGATATATATGCATGGAGCTCACTGGGGACAGTTTTGGCGCAAAGACAACAATTATTTGCTGTCTCATCCACACGAGCAAATATATTTGTCATAGTCCATAGAAAAATTTCACAGAAAATTTGCTCGTGTGGACGGGGCTTAAATGAATAGTGTATAATACTTCGTACAGTTTACCTCAACGTGCATATGAGCTGACAAGTAAGATCGTCTAGTGTTAGAGTGAAAATAAAATTATCTTGCTAAAATCCCATTAGATGCACAATCTGCTTTGACCGGAAACGGATAAGGTACTTTACCATCTGAGGACTCTATAGCAATGACAAAAAGATTCGTCTGACGTTAATAAGTGAGTTAATAAGTTACTCTCAGAGTTCTGATAAACATAGGAAGGTGTAATTGATATTTATCTACTTATTATTATTTTTCCTAGACCAATTAAACATTTAAGGCATGCACTGAGCGACCGGTAAGTAAAATTGTCTGGCGTTATACAGTTCATATTCATAGATTAGATTCATATTCAAAACTAAAGTCCCTATGCTTTGGACGGTTGACCTGGCTACACATATAATATAGGTGGGTGCAGTCAGGATAACAGTACAACACATGCACGATGGTCATCTACAAAACATATTATTAATAGTATGGTTAACAGCTCCGATGTTACCATAACTCCTGTTTACCAATCTTCGACTGCTGACTTGCCACAAGTCGACTCGAATTATTTAGACGCGCAGTAAAGCACAGACGCGCGGTAAAGCCCAATTCAACAAAAGCGCGAGTCGGAAAACCTAGTCCGTATTAACCCAATCCGTATTAACCCAGGCCAGGGACGTAGGAACGTACTCAATATTGGAGGGGGGGGCAAGCTCACGAGGTGCCACCATGGTTGGCGCCGAGCAAAAATTATTTAAAATTTGAAGCCCCCAGATCGCCGGAAACGGCCGTTTCAGAGTCTTATCTACCTCTTTTAGTTGGCTTGTTCAGGGAACTAAGCTGTTTCCATCATTTTCATGAAAATTATTTTATTTGGGGGGGGGGGGGGGGGTGCGAAAGATATTCCGGCCCCCCCTCATATAATATTGGGGGGGGGGAGCCGCGGCCCCCCCTCATATAATATTGGGGGGGCGCGGCCCTGCCGGCCTCCCCGCTTCCTACGCCACTGACCCAGTCATTATATTTCAGAACAATTTTTAATGCGAGTCGACTTGTAGCAAATCTAACAGAAATGGTGTTCACAACTTCCCGAGTTGCGGCTGCAAACGTCCACAACTTCGGAGTTATGGTTGTAAATGTTGAAACTTTGGAATTACGGCAGTAAATGTTTACAACCTCCGGAGTTACACTGTAAATGTTGACAACTTCCGGCATAACGCTGTAAATGTTGACAAACAGTTCCGCAGTTAACAATAGTAAAGTTACGGAAGTCACGCTGTTAAATGTAGTTACGGAAGTTACGCTGTTAGATGTGGACAAACATCCGGAGTTTACACTATAGCATAGTGTCTACGGTGCACAAGCGCGCACGGTAGACACAACAACCGTATCATTTGTAAATATTATATATTTTTTTCTGTTAACAAATATTGTACATGCATTGGGAAAATAGTAATAAAAATCATACAAATCTTTGCACTTTTAAGTTCATTATATCTCAAAGACAATAGGTGTGTAGGTGTGTATGTTGAAATGTTATGCGTGCTATAACATTTGTAGCCAAAAAACGTTTGTCCAGAATATTTTAAGGGCAAAATTTAGCGAATCATATGGAGTAATATATGCAAATACGATTGAGTACGTCTGTCATAACTCATAACTCATAAGGTCAAAATGTCAACAATGCTCTACAGCAAGTTATGATGATACCATAGACATTTACTTTTTGCCTGACTTTTGAACACTGTTCCATTTAATTTGGTACCATTTTACCTACTAATTCAATATAGATAAAACTCCCCTGATAGTATTGCCGACAGCGCAAGTATTTGCATAAACGCGGCAGAGCTACCTTAAGTAAAATAGATCATAAAACGCAAATTTGCCGAAGATTTACATCGGGAGCACATTGATTCTTGTCATTACAAAGACCGTCTAAATCAGACAATCATAGAATAATCCATTGGGACAAGAGCGTTTTCACTTATCACGTGACAAATTCTAAAATCTAAACTGCGAAAGCTACAAAGCTGGATTTCTCACTTGTTTTCTAGATCGCTATTAAGAGTGCTCACCAAAATTTTTGGGTTCATACAATTATTTCTCCGTGAGTTATGGAGTTTTGAAAAATACTTTTGCTGACGTCAGCATTATTTTCAAAGGCTGTTAAAACTATGTTATGCACACAATTTGGTTTTAAGATGCTTGGTTAAGGTTTATCCACCATTACTAAGATTCGAAATATTTGGGTTAAAATTCGGCTTCATTTGAGCACTTGTTTTTCCCCGCCATGTTGGTGTACCAAAATGGCGTTGAGTTAGTACACCAACATGACGGCCTAAAATCAAATGCTAATATAAGGGCCAGAATCTTTAGATTGTTTTTAAGTTTGGATTAGGTATCGCCTCTTAACCTTAACCAAGTATTTTAAAACCAAATAGTGTGTATAGCATAGTTTTAACAGCTTTTGAAAATAATGCTGACGTCAGCAATAACATTTTTCAAAACTTCATAACTCAGGGAGAAATAATTGTACGAACCCAAAATGTTTGGTGAACATTCTTAGTAACGACATACGGAAAATATAAAGCAGTCAGCTTTGTAGCTTTAATTTATGAATTTTGTGACGTCATGTGCAAACGCTCTATAGAAACGACCTTACACGACTATCCTACATAAACTGCAGAAAAATGGTGCTTAGCCTCCCTCTAGCATCCATCACCCAATGTTGTAAGTTGCCGATAAGTGACTAACGTTTTTCGCACTTCATTCAGCAGTTGGAATTGAGTGGAAAGAGGAGGGTGGCTAATTAATCTATTAGGCGGATGATATATTTCTCAGTTTTTTATCACAGCTATAGCCAACTTACTATTTGATTATTTCTGATTAACTGTACACCTAATCAATTACAACAATAAATTGGTATACTAATTACTCGTTTGAGTTGTTTCTATTGGGAAATACAAAGCTAGTTAACTAAAAAACTAATTACTATATCAACCAATGAAGCATATATATTATTAATAGGGTTCCTAAGATCCTAACATATTTGATAAATATTTGACACTCCTCAACTCCAGATGCTTCTCTACGTCCCTGGTTATGGGAACTGCCAGGATTCTTAACTCGGGTTTTCGACTCGGGTTTCCACAATCTTTTCAGCCTAAAATTGTTTTAAACATCCAGTGGTGTAGCCAAGGGGACCCAATGACCCTCAAATTATCGCAAAACTGTTCTTGGGAAAAGTTGATATTCGGACTGAAAGTAGAGGGGGGGTGGTGCAACGTCTGGAATAACGATAAGTTATTCCAGTACGCATAAAATAGTTTTTTCCCTTATTATTACATCCTCTCTCAAAGTGTATGAAACAATTTCATTTTCCATTCTGCAAAAACTGTCCGCAATGCCAATGCGGATTTATTTTTTCAATCGATTCAGCAAAAATTGTTAAAAATTGGGAATTACGAAGGCCAAAATATCCGCATTACGGATTTATTGTTTCACTCGATTCAGCAATTTTTTTTTAAAATTGCGAATTATGAAGACCAAAATATCCGCAATGCGGATTTATTATTTCATTCGATTCAGCAAAAATGTTAAAAATTGGGAATTATGCAGGCCAAAATATCCGCCATGCGGCTTTTATTCTTCAGAATTATATATAAGCTTCCTTGTTAAGTATTCAATACTTTTGTAGTGTTTTAGTGGTTGTAAAAATTTGGAAAACTGCCAAATTTAGACACGCGCCATGATAGACTTACAATATTAGTGAATGGACATTCTAATTTCTTAAAATTCTGCGAATTACGCGAAAAATTAAAGTATGATGTACAACGATGTCAAAGAAAATCATTCATTTTACTATTTTTAGTAGAAAACACTTGCAAAGATAATTTTTAATCTAGTCGATTTTACTGCCGCCATCCTTTTTTCGTAAATCACGCGCATGCGCAGACAAATTGCACCTATGCCCCCCCCCCATCGCCACCCCTGGCGCTCCCGGATCCACGCTAATTTACCTACCTACGCTAATTTAAAAAAGGACTGGTAACGAGCCTGGTGTCGGGTAAGAAGTGGCGATCTTGTCGAGTTGATATTTTGTCTTCTCAACAGCTAACCAAGGCCAGGTCGATCCAAGGGATACAAATGCTTAATTATCTCGACGGTTGCCTTCGGTGAGAGTCTTTACTTTGGAAAATAAGAAAATGAGATACTTCGGAAGAAAGAACATTTTTATATAAATTAAAACGCAAAAAACTGACTTGACAACTTCCTCTAATAATTTACTATATAGTGTTATGTAGCACAAAATAATTATTGTACGAAAGCCGCAACCTCGTCCCCAGGGTCTTGATGGTGACGGCGCGGTGAACGAACAAGACCCTGGACAACTTGGCAAAAATGTCCAAGATTCTTGGACATTTATCGCATGCGCAATAGCGGCAACACATCTGTTGCTGACTGGAATCAGCGCCCGCACTTACGATTTTCTTGGTATTTGTTCTTTTAATGTTTTGTTATATTATTTATCTATTTCTCAAAGTTTGAACAAATTTTACGAAAACATATTTAATAAGTCGGTTGAATATACATGTCCACCTTCGATTCTTCACCATTTATCATCATATATTATCAATTTTTCGAAGTATGGCGCTCATACTTGTTCTGTTGGCTATCGACTGTCGAGGTGAATAATACAAGTAGTACACTGTACATGAAGGCGACCAATTTTGGCGGAACATTTTTAAATGCTTTGGAATGCATTTTTAAATGCTATTCAAGTGTTGCAATTATATGATTGGAAACAGCTACCGAATTCTAATGGGCCCAGTAATAATGCATTCCCAAGCCGGTATTTATTTTATATTTTATAAAGGTAAGATGACTTCAGTTCAGTTCTATTTTCACATGCTACAAGACTCGATCAGTGGTGTGTTCTATATTTTCTGAGCAAAATTGTATTCTGTTTTCCATACGCAGCACAATTGCTATTTTTATTCTCTGTTTTGATGCATGCTTTGGAGTGATATCTGTTTCTGTTATTCAAATACTCTAGTCACCACTCACCAAGTTAAATATGTTACAACAACAACTCTTGATAATTACATTTTTAAGGAATCAATGTGTAATGGAAGGTGACATGCTGATCATCACAACCTCAATGCCCACACTGTGCTAATGACCTATGTGATGTACTCTTATCATAGATTTGCCATTGCCACCTCATTCGTATACAGTCCAACCCCTCTAATATGGACAATATAGGAACACAGCAAAGTGTTTGCATTAGGTGTCCTTTTCATAGAGGGTTTTTTGAAATTTAATATATTTACTTCTGGATATTGAAAACTGTCCATATTATAGAGAGGTGTCCATATTGGAGATGTGCCCATAAGGATAGGCTAAGCTGTGTTCTTTCCTCCTGACTGCACATTTTGGGTACTTGAATACTAGTAACCACATTATATGTTCCAAGAGCCATCAACAATTGAAAATAGTATGTAACAATATTATATATCTGTAGAAGGTTTAGGTGGATGGATATTCCGAGTGAAATATTATATTATATATCTCTTGAGAACAATTGCAAGACTTACAATATACAGAATATATATATAATGAAAGTAACAGGGATATGTGATGTAAATACCAAACTATATCATCATTAGAAATATACAATATGAATCTTAAACTATAATTTTTACAATAAATTGTAAATATTTTATTGAAGAAACAAATAAATGAAACTCAAAACATCCATAATGAAAGAGAGGCATGCAAAGTTGGGGGCACTTAGCTGGTTAGCTGACTGAATACAGAGATCAAAATCCCCCAACATTTCCCAACATTATAAGAAAAGCAAAATTATGCTGTGATTTATCTGTCTTGCACCTTAGCTCTGAAACAAGAAGGGTGTATTGGTGAACAAATGCATATACTGCAGCATTAGCAAGCTAGGATACTTGGTCAGCTATTGACTTTTAATACTAGTTAGCTAACCAGTATTAGCCATAAATAATTGGGTTGACCAAAGTATCTGCTCAGGTTCCTGGTAATCCATTAGTCTCAATGTTCCCTACTTTGTTATTTCCCTTGGTCTGAACCAGCGCTGTGAGTAACTTCGTTACAAGTAACTAGTTACAGTAACTAGTTACATTTTGAAGTAACTGTAACTGAAACTAGTTACTTTTTCTGAAGAGATAACTGTAACTGTAACTGGTTACTTTTTTGAAGAAGTAACTATAACTAGTTACTTTATTAAAATCTGTAACTAGTTACATTATTTAGTTTAAAAATGTGAATTTTGTAACTGGTTTTCAGTTGAGGATGTCATTCTTTCTTGATAAAAAATGGTAATGATATATTAATAAAGGTACATTATGTACAACTTGACTATTTCTGTGTAGTCATAACTATATCATAGCTGTTAAATACATCATTATGGTACTGGCATCTAAAAACAAGTAATTTTTTTGTTTATTCTAGTAACAGGTGTAGTGCAGTGCTCGCAGTGGTAGGACGTCGGAATTCTGCTCCGCTAATCGCTATCACCTTGCGAAATTTTCTAAGCCTACTTGACCTTGGTATAATAGCCAAGTATACTATGGTATATATAACATAGTTATAATCATGCCTGCCACAATAAAATCGTTGAAGAAAGAAAATGATGGCCTGAAAACGGAAATAAGTTCGCTTAAAACCGAGCTTAAAAATCTAGAAGTTTCGATTGAACAACGCCTCCTTCAATCTATCGACCAAAATAACAGCCGTCCTACTCGACCAGATAACGAGACGGTGCAAAGCCTTGACTACCTGAGTAGCAGCTATGATGATCTAACGAACTTTCGAAAATCAGCCAAAGTTGAGTTTGAACGACTAGATGAAAGACTTGACAGTTTAATGGCGACAGTCAATGGAATTACCAAAGCTATAGACAACCTGGAAAGCTATAGCTACCAATATAACGCTAAACTCGTTGGTATACCGGAGATTAAAGAGAATGAATCGTCGCTGGAAACCTCTAAGTTATGTGTCCAGCTCTTTCAAGAAATGGGTGTTACCGACGTTACATTGAATGACATTGATATAGCTCATCGCGTCCCAGCTAGAAGCAACTCGATGAAGTACAAACCAATTATTTGCAAGTTCTCGAGACGAATAGTTAAAGACAAGTCATGAGTTGTAGACGGAATATTGACCGAGTCGTCCCTAGCACCATTGGTTTAACGCCCGAGGATCCACTATCAGACGCCAGAATCTTCGATCATTTAACTCCGAGCCTTCAGAAGTTATTGTATGAAGCAAAAAAGTATCAGGAACAACATGCCTTCAAGTTCTGTTGGGCGAAAAATTATGCTGTCTTCCTGAGAGAACACGAAGACGGTCGAAAAATTGTGTTGAGAAATTTAAGTGACCTTGAAGACCTTGCCACCCATGACTGATGCACGAAAGCTAAGTCTAACATTTTTTTATATGTTTATATATATATTAATATTTAGTAATGTTGTACCCAACTGATAACAGTCTAATAGACCTTCCGTTTTGGCACTTAGACGATGCTTCATTTAACTTAGCAATGTATGAACTAACACATGGCTCACTAAACTATAATAACGATAGCTTAGATTCACTTATTTTTAACCCTATAAATCAGCATGAGCATAATTTTTCTTCTAGTCATCTTGACCCAGACGTTAATTTCCTTTTCAGTTCAATGCCTAGTAATTACTGCGGAGAAGGAGAAGTTAATTTAAAGATTTCGGCTGAAAAATCTCAACCAAAATTCTCTATCCTACACTTAAATTCAAGAAGTTTGCTCGGTAATTTTGATAAATTTAAATCAATGCTGGTATGCCTGCAGGCTTTGCCCTCTGTCATTGCCGTAACTGAGACCTGGCTCAACGATCTTACTTCAGATCAAGTTGATATTCCAGGATATAACTTTCACTATAACCATCGTACTAATAAATCTGGCGGTGGAACGGCTCTTTATTTACAAAATACGCTCGAATACAAAATTCTTCCTGATTGTAATTACTCTGATCCAGACACTATAGAATCTATATTTGCTGAAATCAGCAATCCCCACGGGAAAAACATAATAGTAGGATCTGTATACCGTCCCCCAAACCAAAATCATTTCTCATTCATGGATAAATTTTGTGATATATTGTCCAAAATCACAAAGCACAATAAGTTTTGTCGCGGGAGACTATAACATGGACCTATTACGCTATAATGATCACACTCCAACTCAAGAATTCATTGAAAACTTGTTTTCTCATATGCTTTTACCTTTAATAAATAGACCGACGCGCATAACTGCACACTCGGCTACTTTAATTGATAATATATTCACAAACAATCTCTCGGACAAAGTCTTCAACAGCATCCTAATCAATGATATATCAGATCACTTACCAATTATAAGTTATTTATTTGATGATTCTATTGCTCTTAAAAATCATTCATACAAACTTTCTAGAAACTATTGTGAAACGAACATCAATAGATTTCAAACTTGCCTCTCCGAGGTAAACTGGTCAGAAATTATTCAAGAACAAAATCCTAATGATGCGTATAATAAATTCCATGCAAAATACACGGAACTTTATGAAAATTGTTTTCCTTGGAAAAAATTGAGCAATAAACATAGACAAAATATAAGCTCATGGATTACCAGTAGTTTGCTAATTTCTATCAGGAAGAGGAAAAAATTATATAAAAAACTACTTCTTTCCCCAAATCCAGCTCGGAAATCCTACTACAAAAGCTACAGAAATAAGTTAAATGACCTCATCAGAATTGCTAAACGTACCTATTATGACGAACGATTTGACTCCATGAAAAATAATTTGAAAGAAACCTGGAAGCTAATAAACGAAGTAATCAATAAGTCTAAAAGAAAAACCGCTCTCCCTACAGCTTTCAAGCATGAGAATAAAGTTTTAACCGACCCATCTGAAATTGCACAACGGTTTTGCGATTATTTCACAAATATTGGTCCTAACCTGGCGAGACAAATACCTACAGTAAGCACCCCATTTCATACATTTTTAACTGATCGTATAAACGATACTATGTTTTTATACCCCACCAACATTAATGAGCTATCTAGTGTCTGCCAGTCTTTCAAGTCAGGAAAAGCAGCCGGTTTTGATGATATAACCATGAATGCAATACAAAAATCATTTGAACTGATCGCCCATCCACTGACTGAAATTATCAATCTTTCAATTGAAAGTGGAATTTTTCCAGATAAACTAAAAATAGCCAAGGTGATTCCAGTTTACAAAACTGATAATGTTGAAAATTTTAAGAATTATAGACCAATCTCACTTCTATCAAATTTCTCGAAACTTTTTGAGAAGGTCATGTATAATCGCATTATTGATTTCGTTGACAAATTTGAAATTTTATATCCATTACAATTTGGATTTCGCAAGAATCATTCCACAGTTTCATCCCTTATACACCTTGTCAACAGAATTGCAACATCTATCGATCGAAACGAAATTAGCATTGGGATATTCCTTGACTTGTCTAAAGCATTTGATACCCTTGACCATCAAATTCTATTTTCTAAGCTGGAACACTATGGCATTCGAGGCTTAGCATTACAATGGATACAATGGATTAGCAGATGATACCAGCATTTTTCTAAGTCATTCTGACCTAGGTTATTTAATTTCTGAAATGAATACTGAATTAGAAAAAGTGAATGTTTGGATGAAAACCAATAAACTCTCTGTCAACTTTAGTAAAACAAACTACGTTATATTCAAATCAAAACAAAAACCAATCTCAACAAATTTGCCAATTTTATTTGATGCAAAACCCCTCGAGAGGGTGAACGTCGTAAAATTTTTAGGCATTTATATTGACGAGAATATTACCTGGAAATATCACATCAATCATGTTTGCAACAAAATTGCTAAGTCCATTGGAATTATCTCGAGATCACGTTATATATTATCTACTAAAACAAAGCTGGCATTATATTATACTCTAATTTATCCATACATTAGTTATTGCAACATAGTCTGGTCTTCAACATACGTATCTAACTTAAATCGGATCTGGCTACTCCAAAAACGAGCTGTACGTGTTATGACAAATTCAGATTATCGAGCTCATTCTGCCCCATTATTTGAACAATTGAAACTATTAGTTATTTTCAATGTAAACAAGTTTCAGATTGCTAAATTTATGTTTCTTTATCATCATCGGTTACTTCCAACTTCCCTCTCAGATTTATTCTTAAAAAATAATCAAGTCCATAGTTATAATACCAGAAATGCAAACTCTTATCGACCTTACTCTTGTCGAACCAACTTAAAGCAATTCACTATTCTTTATCAAGGCCCTAAAGTTTGGAATTCACTACCTCCTTCAATAAAAAGCTCCAACAGTTTGTCTTCATTTAAAAAATCCCTTAATTGTTTTCTATTAATGAAATAAAATTTAATAAAAAAATTCTGCATTTGTCATGTCCAATCAGTAACTATTATTATTAAAATTATTATTAAAATATTATTCATACATATATACACGAGGTGTCCTCGTTTATAAGCCTTTGGCTTCCAGATGTCACCTCGCCACTCGTACATTATTGTATCTGTATTTTTATTGTAATTTTTTGTATTTGTGGAAATAAACTTGATTTGATTTTGATTTTGAACATGGATAAAGGAATGTAACTTTGTAACTAGTTACAAATTTTTGAAGTAACTTTGTAACTGTAACGAGTTACTGTCTTGTCATTGTAACTTGTATCGGTAACTAGTTACTTTTGTGATGATGTAACTGTTACTGTAACTAGTTACAAAATTATGTAACTTTCACAGCACTGGACTCTGAACCCAGATAATTTTTCTTGTCAAGGGGAAATTGTTGGACAATAATGATTAGTGGTTAGTGAAGTTTTGTTTGGTTTACTTGTAGAATATATCTAGGTTGGAGGCCCACATGGTACTGATGGTAGAACCTACCATGGCAAAAAAAGCTAGATATTCACACTAAACATATATGAGCTTGCTTTCATTCATGAGTTGCACATTACATGTCAATAGATACTCAGTTCAAATATAAACTATGTTGTAAAAGACTAAATTCCTAAATTTTAATGTTCATGCCAGTCACTGTGTTCAAGCTTGCTTTTTCTCAGGCCCATGTTAACAACATCTGAAATTGAAATGCCACAAACAATATTAGATGAGTAGTGCTTTAACACAACAATAACTAAGGAAAACATGCTATTAAAAACTTATAATTTGTTACATCTTGACCTTCAATCAAACAACAGATTGTAAATATAACATACAAGAGTATATACTATTTATATTATTTACAATCTGTTGATTGTACATGTATAAAACAAGATCAAGATGTACATTTCCTAACATAAAGATGTTGATTTTATACATGATTATTATACGAGATATTATCTCTGCTATTATTCATCAGTCAAGTCTAGCATTGCCCATGCATCCCCCCCAGGCATTTGCAAATTTCTTTGCCCAAGGGCCAGGCATTAGTACTTGCAAAATATCCCTGGGGCCGGGCATTTGTTCACCAGAAATGATTGTGGTTTCTGCAGCAGCTGCAACGAACATGCGCGCTGCCATGAATATGGATGAAAGTATTTGTGTCATATACACAAACAAAATTCATTATTGAATTAAGAATGTAAAACTTTATCTCATGATATTCTGACGAAATCAATGTGTTGGCGTGCCCTGGGGCTAGGCATTTGTAATCATTTCTTTGCCCAGGGGTGGGGCATTGTCGCCCTTTAATTTCTCTGCCCAGCCCCAGGGAATTGTACACTTAGAGAAAAAATAAGTGCAAATGCCTGGGACCGGGAGGATGGGCAATGCTAGAATTGGTCTTTAATTGTGAATGTTTGCTTTCATTGCAAAATGTTGTCGATATTTTTATTGACTTTTCTCAAGCAGTGACTCAAAAACCCAGTCAATATATACGTAAATTACGATAACTAAACAGCAAATTAGAAGCCACGGGTTCCCATACTGGTTGTGGAAAGATTTCGCATCATACCTTGCCCCAATACTCACTGGGATACATAGGCGGATTTTGCACCCCCCCAAAAAGTTTCCCACCCCCCCTAGAGAAATTTGCACCCCCCAAAAAAATTTAAATGCTCATTGGGATAAATGACAGTAGTGTGATTGAAATAAAGATTTTGAACTAAGTAAGACTAAAAACAAGGATTTTGAACTAAATAAGACCAAAAATCTCAAAATTTTCTGGGGGCTTCGCCCCCTTACCCTCATTGCCAACTGTGCCCCCAGACCCCTGCTGCAGCTTGCTCGGCGGCGCTACGCACCCTGTCGCTCACCTCCCCTACATTTTTGACACCCCCCCTAAATTTTCGGCACCCCCCCAGAGCAAAATCTGAAAATCCGCCTATGCTGGGATATTGAATTCCTCATTGAAACATCAGAGTGTCCCTATCCTCAGGAAACTAGCCAACCTTACGCCGATACCGAAAGAACTACCTTTGTCCGATTGTGATCAGTTAAGACCTATTTCACTAACAAATATAACAATCAGACTTTTCGAAAAACTTGTTTTTAAACAAGAAATTAGTATGCAGTCGAAGTCTATTATCGGAAAAGATCAGTTCGCATATAAAACAGGATCAAATGCAACAACTGCTCTTATCAAATGTCATCATCAGTGGCTTAAATGGTTGGAAGATGATGAATTCGATTTTGCAAGGGTCATTTCCCCTGACTTTAGTAAAGCTTTTGATTCGGTTCCTCACGATATTCTGAGCGAAAAACTAAAGCAGACAAATCTTAATCCTTATATCATCAATTGGATCTTAGACTCTTTAACAAATCGGAGACAACGGGTCGTAGTAGATGGAATTGTGACGGATTTTTTAGACATCAATAGAGGTGTACCACAGGGAACCGTTATTGACCCTTTCCTATTCTCACGCATGGTTAATGATATCAATCTTGAAGATCCTGAGAGTAATCTATTGATTAAGTTTGCGGATGACTTGACTGTTAGTACTCCTGTAAAAACAACTGGAGATTCAGCAGTTGGCGAAGTCAGGAACATTAAAGGATGGGCGAGCAAAAATAGGATGGCTCTTAATATGTCTAAAACGTGGGAATGGTTGTGCGTGGCAGAACAGTGGAGCCATTACCGCTCCAAAAGGATGCATGGTATTGAGCGAAAAAACTGGTTAAAACTTCTCGGTATGGTTTTTCAGGATGATCCGGTAATTTTTAAAGGCACGGCAATTTTTAAAGGTGACGATGCAAAAGATTGCGATAACTACATATTCCAATTTCCATATTGCCGACATTGAGTAAAATTCTGGAACGTGCAGTGAAGTCGCAGCTCTATAATTACCTGGAGGAAAATAGCCTTTTATACGCGCAGCAATCTGGCTTTAGATCGAAGAGATCAACATCTACTGCCCTTTTACAAATGACAGATACTCTACTGGATAATATGGACAAAGGGCAAGTCACGGGGGTGGTGTACTTGGATTTTAAAAAGGCGTATGCACCAAGTGGTTTCGATCGTATCTCACTCATCGTACACAGTGCACTACTATCGGAGAGGTCTCCTCCACTCAACGATCGATTACTGTTGGTGTCCCACAGGGCACTGTACTGGGACCGTTACTTTTCCTTATGCACATTAATGATATGCCTGAGTGTTTGAAAGATACTCGGGTATCTCTCTTTGCCGATGACACAGTGGTATATTGTACGGGATCAACGCGATGTGAATTACAAGAAAAGTTAAATGGTGACCTCTCCCGAATAAAGGACTGGTTGAACAATCATAGACTTACCATAAATACAAAGAAGTCTCAATTTATGGTAATCGGTTCTCCACAACGGATCAAAGCCTTCGAATCTATGAATTTGCGTATCGATGAAGACGAGCTTGAAAATGTCACCTCATATAAGTATCTTGGTGTTGTAATTAACGAAACTGTTAATTGGTCGGAGCACATTGAAATGATTCAAAGGAAAGTACTTCAAATGCTTGGTGTGCTAAGAAGAATCAAGCACCTATTACCTCAGAGCACTCGTGAAGTTGTTAATACTCTCATCTTGCCGTTATTGGACTATGGGGATCTTGTTTGGAGCGATAAATCGAATGATACCTTGATGAATTGATACAACGAATTGATAAGTTCTTTCGACGAGCTCATCGATTTGGATATACTTTGAAAGAGTATAAAATATCGCAATTGGTTGAGAAGAAAGACAAATCATTATTCGCAAAAATTGTTAATGATCCGGATCATGTTTTACATAATCTACTCCCAGAAAGGAGATCCAGATCTTTAAGAGAAAAAAAACCACTCATTTATCTTACCTATGATCATAACTGAACGATTTAAACGCTCATTCTGCGACTTTGAAAATGCAAAATTTCCTGGGAGAGCATGCCCGCAGACCCCTCTAGGTTGCTCCTCTACAACAATTTGCTTCCGACGGCACTGCCTAACGCTTAGACCCAAGTTACACTTCCGTCGAGAAGTGTCTATAAATGATGCAGAAATGCCTTGAAAACATTATATATGTTACATGCCTCCATAACTATCAGCAGGCTCTATCCCCCCACTTTTTGAGATGGATTTTCGCCCTTGGTTAGCTTGGTTGTTCGAAGAATGTACAGACTTGATCGATATTTTCGATTTATCCAGCGGATAGGCTAAACGGGCTTTGTGCAACCGGTCCCAGGTGACAAATTTGAGAATTTTGACCGAAGGTAAACGGCCATTCGAGTCCAGTAAAAAGAGTAAAAGACTAGTATATTCGACAAAGGTTTCATAGAAGCGACTCTACTGTTATAGTGCTGTAAGCATAACAATTAAATAATAGTTATTTTAAAAAGCAATAACCATAGACTATAATTATGACTTAACATATAAGAATCCTTCAATACTCTGAAACTCTAGGGAGCGACTTCACGCAAACAAATTAAAGTACTTTAGATATGTAATGTACTATGCAAAACTTTTCACTAATTAAACTAATTAAAAACACACTTGCGCACTCTCACTTCAGATCCATGCCATGCAGACGAATTTGCATTTTCAGTGTCAGTGCCAATTCCAAATGCCCTGGAGACGATTCTGTAGGATGCTTTCCACGGCAGCTCTTGAATAACAATGAAACAACAGCAGCAGCCAAATGTGAACACCACTGTTGTAAAAAAGAGACTGACACCAAAAGCAATCCATTTTACACCTTTTAAAAGTCGGCTACAGAGGCGAGGCAAGCACTTTTGAACAGGGTAAAGTAGGCAGAGATAGCCAGGCCACTTATAGCACGTCAATGCGAACACGATTATTATCACCACGAAAACGAAGCCTACACCGACCCACAACCCAATGCTGAAATAAAACAAAAATAGAAAACATACCTAGTTCAGACTTTTCGTGCTGCCTATAGCGTCGCTCACAACATTCGAATTTGTATAACACTTTTTTCTACTCTTATGCATTTAAACAATATTTCCACTTTTTAGATCCTAATAGAAACGGCTTTCGAGTTTATATCCTTTCATCTTTCCGTCTTACTTTATTTCGTCTGCTTCTGACACTCCTAAGTACTTACTCATTGTTTTTACATCTCCTCCTCTATTTCATCGGTCATTCAGAAATTTAACTTCCTCGCTCTTAAATAATTTTGCTTTTTTCAAAACTAGTATACGGCTTTTTTTAAATCCTTGATTCAACAAGCTCTTATATGATGGGTGTTGAAATGACCAAATATTAAGTTTAAATAATCCTAATTCACTAGTTTCTACAGCATTTCTCCATATTGTGGCTGTTGCATGGTCGAAGGGTACTTATTACAAACTATGCAAATCCGGATAAAATCTCAATCATTACTGATTTTTATCCAAATAAAAATACATCCAGTTATTATGTTAAACTTAGCTCTTTACCATCCAGCGTTTGTCCATACTTCTCCGAAGAGTTTTTCAATTGGAATGCATGCCCTAACAAAAGAATACATGTCATTAGATGTTGTAGAATAGAAATACATGACAAACGACCATGCATATCAGACGGTAATTTGGGACAAGGGGATTTAAAAAACAGGACTTGCTCATAATAGGGAGAGGCAAGACCGGAATCGCAGGGCCGCAGTTTCGCAACTGCTCCTGGTTAGATCTAAAAATGCATTTCAATTTTCGTTCGAATATTTCATCTACAAAACACCTTCTACTATTAGTTTATATAACAACCTTTCTGACCCATCCAAGACAACAGAAACTGAAATTAGCCAATCGCGTGTTAGCAGACTTTGACGAATGGGCTTGTTACAGGGAAAGTTTTCTCGACAAGATTGGATATCCTGAACCATGGACCATGTAGCTCAGTTGGTCAGAGCGCTGCACGGGAATAACAGGGCCACAGGTGCGATTCCAGGCAGAGGGCCTAAAAGCTGCATCTTTCACAACTAGTCCTGGTTAGGTCTAAAAATGTATATAAATTTTCGTCCGAATATGCCATCTACAAAACACCTTCTAGTATCAGTTTATATAACAACCTTTCTGACCCATCCAGGACAAAGCAATTGTTTAGCTTATATATATATATATATATATATATATATATATAATTTGGTTTCCTTGATTATATAAACTTTTGGCAGAGTGCTCAAAGGATATCCAGAGCATAATTATATATAAATTATTATTTATCTGATGAGTGCCACATCTTGTGGTACGAAACTAAATAGTAATAAAGATGCCAAGTAAAATTTGTTGAGTAGTTGAATCTTAATATATATATATATATATATATATTAAGCTACTATATTTTGCTCTTTCATATTCTGTCATTGAGCACTCTTCGTTCTGCTACGGACAACGAAAAATTGTATATATATATATATATATTATATCTTTATGTTATAGAGTCAGAGATTAGTAATTCGGATGACGCCATCTTAGATTACAATGTGACGTCAAAAATAAAACCTTATTCGCTCCCAATGGGTTAAAAAATGCTTAGAATGTTCCACTCCGACCATGCACTCCTACAACTTGTCAACTGTTGTTGAAGAGTGGAAATTTTTAACAGTTGCAAGTCGTGTATGACTTGATACGGTTGTAAATCACAATAGTCAGTACGTTGCATAGGAACCGGGGGGGGGGGGGGTAGACAAGGGGGACGTGTCCCCCAAGTTTTCTTCAAAATGCCTTTTTCTCTAGTTAAAAAAATGGAAAAAGTGCCCTTTTCTAATAGAAGAGGTGCCCTTAAACTAAGTGCCCCCCCCCCCACCATCTTGAAGTTGCTTCCTACGCCTATGACAATAGTCTTTACCATTCGTATCACTAGCTTTCACAAATCGTACACGTGTCACATCGACAGTATTTGTGAAACGTCTAAGCAACCCGGCTTTAAAGCTTTTTAGAGCGAATAATTGTTATTACTATACGGCAAGTGCTTGTTTTGGTGAATCTCGCAATCGGATTAGTCGCTGACGAGGCAGGATATTGCCCTGCGAAGAAAAGCCAAGTTTCAGATAAGAAAATTATCTCAAAAAATATTTTTAAATACTGTACTCGAAAAAGGAGAAAATAACAACCACGAATACAAAAATGAGAAATAAACCATGGTTAGCATTATATGATCAAGTTTGGTTTGCTTAAATCGAGACTGGAAAGGTAAATTTTTACAATTTTTTAGACTCTGCAACGTCTGCAGTGATCGCTGAGAATTGTTTGTGTTTTGACTTTTGAGTATAAGAAGGGCTACAAAATTCACTTGTAATAAGGCAGAAGGAAATTTAAACTTTTTTAAAACATTATAAAAAAGTTTAACTTTAAAACAGTCTCAGGTATTTTTAGATGGTTTCGTAGTTTGCCTTAGTTTATTAAGTAATTTAAGAGTAAACAAAAAATGGCTTATGTAGGCCGTCACCTGTCCTGCTCTATCTTTCAAGTCCGTTGCACATGTCGCGAGGCTAAAAAATTACGCCATAACACAATGCATATTAGTCTCCTTGTTCAGGAAATACAAAGCCACCGTTCACTAGTGTGCACAATAGGTAGAAATACTAGAAAAGAGACATGAAACTTTGGATAATATCGATCAATGTTTCGTTTACGCCATCTTGAAATCGCGCGCGTCTCCATGGCAGCGTAGTTGCCACGCGTGTATCAAAGCAATATGGCGGCTGAAACAAGCTGCTCACCAGCCTCGTACCCAGGCGCTTTGCTTGCTGCACGGTTACGTGAAGAGCGCGCGGGACAACACGCGTGGCGAGAAACGGAAACCCGTCCGTCGTGGCTGCGCACTTCAGTTTCCACGCGCGCGTCACGCAACCGCTTAGCACGTTAAAGCGCCTGGGTACGAGGCTGGCTGCTCACTCAAGCATTTAAAATTGAATAAATGTTTTATTCATTTTGAGGATGTATCGCAATCACTTGTAAAAGTTACAGAGAAGCGTCTAAAGAAATGTATTGCTTGTCGTGAGAGATGGGCCAAGCTCGAAGACCAGAAATCAGAATTCTGTCGTAATTCGTACGACTCGTTTACTGACGAAGATGTAGAAAGGCATTCCTCTCGCTCGAACGGGTCCTACTAATGAATGCCCGGGAATGCCCGGTGAGATTCGTTGAATGCCCGGGAATGCCTGGGAGTCAGAAAAGAATGCCCGGGGTAAAATTATATTAGTTATACACATAGATCTATGGTTATACGCAATAAAAATCAATTACAGGTGACATGACACTAAAATTAGCATTGCTTGATTTGAAAGTACTCTTGACATAATGTGGAATATCAATTTACAGCTTTTCCACATTTCATCTAGGTCTTGAGATATTTGGACTTATGTAATATTCAAATGAGACAACTTGTGGCTCGTTTTTTTCTAATGAACATATTCGAAAATCGTCTGTATCTTTAAAATTATTGAACAAAATCAGTTGTTGCTTGTCTTGATGTTCAGTTTCATGAACTGTAACAATATGCGAAGTTTCAGGCGATTTCGTTCAATACTCATAAAAATAGACAAGGATTTCGAATATGTTAATTAGAAAAAAACGAACCATAAGTTATCTCATTTGAATATTACATAAGTCCAAATATCTCAAGACCTAGATGAAATGTGGAAAAGCTGTAAATATCTCAAGACCTATAGATGAAATATGGAAAAGCTGTAAATTGATATTCCTCATTATTTTTAGAATAGTTTCAAATCAAGCAATAATAATTTTCGTGTCATGTCACCTTTAAAGATAAAAGTTTGAATGTTCTTCTAATATGAAATGCGTTCTCGTTGCAAAATCCTGTTGGCCGGCGGGAATGCCCGGGAGTCGGAAAAGAATGCCCGGGGAGTACTAATGCATTGACAAACAGGGGCGTAGCGAAGGCTTTGTGTTTGGGGGGGTCCAAGCCACAATTTTGCCGACAGAATGGGCGTGGCAAGGGCGTTGTCAATGATTTGTTCATAAATATCGTTTCATAATAAATCAAGGTAATTTTATTATATAATATGAGACTTATACATATACAGATCGTTATAAGATCGATATAAGATCGTTCTGAACAACACAAAATGGACAGATGTAACTAAACAGTTTACAATTTAGGTCGCCCTTTCCTTTTCCCCGACATTTTATCACCTTTCAATTTTATCGTCCTTTTCATTTCCCGACATTCTATCGTCTTTTAATTTCCATTTTCCCGGCATTTTATCATCCTTTTCATTTCCCGACATTTTATCGCCTTTTTCTTAAAATTTTCCCGACGTTTTTCAATTTTTCCGAAATAACATATTAATATTCTAAACCTTAAATTCGACAAGAATCCAATTTTGCCGACGGAGGTATCATTGGGGGGGTCCAGCACCCCCCGCGCCCCCCTATCGCTACGCCCCTGTTGACAAATTTTGACTCTATGTGTAGAAACATTGCATTTTATTGTCTTTCTTAACTACTATATAGTACTGATCAGATCTGATCTGATCGAATTATGTTAATTATACGATAACAATAACTTATTTAAATAAAGTTTGAATGTTCTTCTAATATTATTCGCGTTCTCATTGCAAAAACCTGTTGACCGGCGAGAATGCACGGGAGTCGGAAAAGAATGCCCGGAGTAAAATTATGTTAGTTATACGATTACGCCGTCAGAACATAAATCATATGTGAGTATGTTTGGCTATGGAACTAAATAAAGTCTAATTATAAAGATCGTGTATTTCACATGTAGAAATTATTACTGCTTTAATCATTCCTGCATCCAAGAATGAAGATTATATAATTATATACATGATTGGACTACAGCCTATAACGACCAGCCTTTTATGAATTGTGACTGATACAAATTAAACATGTCAAAAGATTAATGACGCTCTGCAACGCGACGTCAATTGTTAACATTGCTACTTGCTAGTGTCGAAATTTGTTTAGTGTACTATTGGTTTGGTTTGTTTTGATGCAATATGATATTAAATTATTGTAAGGTATTATGATTTTTGTTCTGACGGAGTAATCGTATAACTAACATACTCCGGGCATTATTTTCCGACTCCCGGACAATTCGATCAGATCAGATCAGTAGTTTATAAAACAATAAAATGCAATGCAATGTTTCTACTCATAGAGCCAAAATTTGTCAGTACGTTAGTACTCCCCGGGCATTATTTCCAACTCCCAGACATTCCCGCTGGTCAACAGGTTTTTACAACGAGAACGCATTTAATATTAGAAGAACATTCAAACTTTCATTAAAAAAGCGATTTTTATTGTATAACTAACATAATTCGATCAGATCTTAGAGGATTTTCGATGTCCATTGACATTGCCTGTTGAGTAATACCAGGGTAATACTAAGCTTGTAAGAAGTCATGGCTTGCTTGTGTTCAGCGTGCATTGGTAAAATTTGGCCATGTAATATTTTTCTTGCAACTTTTTCTAAACTTACACTCAAAAGAACTGTCTGATCATGGTAAAATTAATTAGTCTCGCGACATGTGCAACGGATTTCATTTTCTAGGCTTCTTTCAAAGGGTTTAGGTGACGGGTAAACAGTTTGAATTTTTAGTCGCATTTCACAATTTTCTGACTTCCATACTAAAATTCACACACTGCGGTGCAATATTTAAGGTACTAGTGCTATATAAGCCCTTCCCCTGCATACAGTCTGTCAATAGAAGCTTTACTGGAGCAACAAAAATGCTGACTCATCATTTTCAAAAACTTTGGTAGCCGATATCTCAGTGACAATAGTTTTTTTTGTCCAATTATGTACATCTATCTGATGGTATTAAACATTTTTCGAAATTCGAACATTTTTATTTTTCGAAACTATAGATGACGTCATCGCCGGAATATAGTCGATTTCTCATTCTTGTGCACACTTATGACTGGGGGCTTTTTTGATTATTTGATATGGCATGCTCCTCTACTACTTTATGAAAGAAATCATTAGCCTCGCGATATGTGCAACGAAAATCACTTTCTAGGCATATTTTTAGCCTACAGGTGACGGCCTAATGTCAGTTATGAAATGAATTGAACTAGCAGCTTGTTTTCCTAGTGTTTTCTACTTTTTCGAAAAATGTCACTAAATTATTAAATATCTCTATATATCTGTGTTGATATTGTTAGACAAAACCTGTTGTATGTACTATGCAGTGGTGTTTTACCTCGCCAGATGCATGTTTTACTTCGGACAGCTACCAGCCACCCGAGGTGCGTCAAATCCCGGACTCACCTCCCTGCAAGTATGTTTGGTTTTTATCTCATGCCATTTCGGGAAAAAGTACTGAAGAAAACGTACTAAACATACGTCAGCAGGTGGGCTCGGGATTGAACGTACGTCTTCGGAGCCAATAGGAAAGCCGCTTTTACGCTAGGTATGAGATAATATAACAAACATACTTGCAGGGAGGTGAGTCCTGGATTTGACGCACCGAGGGTGGCTGGTAGCTGTCCGAACTTACCGAGCGAAGCGAGGTAGGTTCGGACAGCTACCAGCCACCCGAGGCTCACCTACCTGTCGTCCATCCCGGACTCATCACCTCCATCCCGGACTCACCTCCCTGCAAGTATGTTTGGTTTTTATCTCATGCCATTTCGGAAAAAAGTACTGAAGAAATTACGCATTGTAGTATATAATTTCTTGTTTGGATAACGAACATTTTAGCCGCCAACATAGCCTACTACGCAAACAAACAAACTTAGGCTTAAATTGAAGCTAAAAAATTATCTACAATACTCCCTTATTCTTGAAAAGAGAAAATGCACACATTCTGCGAAAACATTGCCAAGGTTTATGAACCTGCCGAACAAATTTCGGCGGCCATCTTGAAAATACATCGATCCCGCGAACTCACCTCCTAAACATAGGTCAGCAGGTGGGCTCGGGATTGAACGCACCTCTTCGGAGCCAATAGGAAAGCCGTCTTTACGCTAGGCATGAGATAATGTCTTTGATCTTTGCTTCCGCGTGACCAAATCTGCGGATGTTTTCCATGCACTTTTACAAATAACTTCTCAATTAACCAATTGCCATAACAAATAAGTTACTAACCTCGACCGTTCGGCCTGTATACGGGAAAATATTAAACCTCGGTCTCGATGTATTGACATCGCTATCGCTCGGTCAATACATGAGCAAGACCTCGGTTTAATATTTCCCCGTACAGCCCTCACTCTCGGTTAGTGTCTTGCCACCTACAAAATATTAAAGAATGTCTGTAGGTGATGAGGTAAAGCGGGAGTTGTAGCAGAAAAATCGACTAGGAGGGGACAAGGTTACTCGTCAAAGCATTTGAAAAGTATGATCGATTTCACTTTTTTCATGTTTCCATAATTATTCAGTTTTGTTTTCTTATTGAGAAGCTGTTACTGCATCGCAAAACAGTGCATTTTCTTCACCTTTACTATCGTTTTGTCGCGTATGCGTGGGCAGAGTGAGTGAAGTTGTTCATAAAATTTGCATAATGCTAAAAATTATTGGAATCGGTTATTGTGTTATCCGCCTCAGGCTTCGACAGATAACTTAATTAGACCACGGACTTTATCGATAATTCTAAATTTTATATTATCAAATTAATAATTGTTTAATAACAGGCCTATATATACTTACGTAGGAATGTCGACGGGGTCGGGTTTTGAACAACACGATGCTTTGCCATCCATTATGCAACATATCACTGAGCCATTCATCTTTTCGTCATCCGTGCTGGGGCAATATGACCGATTATTCACCCCTTCGTCATTGCAATAGTTACCTCCACTTTCACAACATGATGGCTGGCCGTCAACAATACAACACGTAGTCTTGGAATGATCATCTTGCGGTCACGTGGGCAATATGATCTGCTATTCACTCCTTTATCAGTGCAATTGTTCCCTCCAATAAAACAACATGATGGCTGGCCGTTGCTAACACAGCACGTACTCCGCCGTTTATCGTCTTGCGGTCGCGGGCAATAGTTTCTTCTTCCTATATTCTCGTGACAATAATTTCCTCTGTAGAAGCAGCAACCAGAAGTTTGGCTGAAGCGACAACACTAATTGTTATGTGACAGTTTCGTTGCACGATTTGGACACTTGTAAGTGGATGAATTTGAGGCTGGGCATGTCGTCACTGTAAAAGAATACATCAGTCTGTTTAATGAAATACTCCTGAAACAGTATAACACTACACTAGGAGGATTATATATGTACTGAGTAACTAATTTTAAGTATATGCGATATACAATATGTGTGTTGTGATTGTAGTAGATAAAGAGTGCTCAACACAAAATTGTTTGTTGAGCAAAATTATATTTCTAATCTTAAAACAGTTTTTGTTGCTACTTAAAGTTTCATGCTTAAAGTTTCAGCATGAAACTTGAGTAGCAACAAAAACTGTTTTAAGATTAGAAATATTATCAGTTACACCATGATTTGTCGGTGAACCGCAATTGATCTCCAATGGAAAATCGATGCACAATTTCCAACGACGGCAGGCTACTGCCATATATAATATTAATATGTCTACTTCTCATGAATACATGAGATCGTCATTGAAGTGGAGCATAAAAGCAAACTCATCACAGCACTCAGTAACCCCTGATGAAGACACTAAACTGGAGTGTCGAAACGTTCAATCGTGAACTGTAACTTCTTACGTTACGTTTAGAAATTTTACAAACCAGAGTAGCATTACAGCATGAATGATCTCCCGCCTGGTTGCCGTATCTTACCCATAATACCAGTAGATAAGAGGCACTGATCTGTATTAGGTATAGAGTACCTTATGCTCTTTATGTAGCCCTACACGAATTGTTGTATATTAACCTTAACACCAACCCTAACCCAAACCTTAACCCTATTTATTATATAGTAGACAGTAAGATATGGAAAATATGCCGTGACATATTTTCCATATCTTAACTAGTGAGGATATCGATCACGTGATAATTTCCCGCCAATGGCTTTGTGTTTTGAAGTTGTTTTTTTTGTTGTTTTTTATTTAGCTTCGCCAACTAGGGCAGGGTCACCACAATTACAGTATGCCAATTACTGTGGGCCCTTTTACCTAACCCACCCTGTCAACTTTCCCCGTGGGAGGAAACCGGAGTACCTGGAGAAAATCCACGACTTTCGGCAGAACGTTGACTTCACTCTTTTCACTTGAGGACTGGGTTCGATTCGCATTGAAAAAGTTCTCACTGAGACTTGAACCCGCGACCTTAGAGGTGAAAGGCAAGTGCGCTAACCACTTCGCCACTCATTCGCTGCCCTCATTCGTAAAATATTGTTTTCACCAATCGAAGATAAAATTCATATCTTCGCGCCGCCGTGTAATATCCTCTATATATATTTCGTGTAGGGCTGCATAAAGAACCATTCTTATTTCATAGATAAGAAAACCCCACTGGCATATAAACCCCATTGGACTACAGGCAGAACATGTCTTCAAACGTCGGACTTCTTAGTAAGCTCTCAGGCATAGAGGAACTAATCACAAATTAAGTAAGTAAGTAAGTAAGCAAGCAAGCAAGTAAGTACGCAAGTAAGTAAGTAAGTACGCAAGTAATAAGTAAGTGAGTAAGTGAGAGGGTGCTAATAATCCTAACTTGCAGATGATCCTAAGTTGAGCTGAATTACAAAGGGCGGTGCACGACTTGGTCGATCTTGTAAATCAGTACTATAGTTTTTTCTTTACTATAGTACTTTTTGGTATGATTGTAATCGTAAATTTTTATAGAAGAGTAAACACTACTTCTTAGTTTCTTTGTATTTTAAACTGAACATTTCTCCGTGTATAAATAGAGTATAAATTAAGTATTGTAAATATGACAAATCGGAATGTTGTGTGAAGGTGTATGGAGAAACAACAGAGTGGTTTGACGTATCAGCAGATGTCAGACAAGGCTGCGTATGGTCCTCACTGTTGTTTGGCATATCGATCGACTGGGTGATGAAATACGCCCTGGGCAAGAATGACACTGGAATTGTACTCGAAAGGAGAAGGAGTTCCCGTTACAAGCAACAAAGACTATCTGACCTTGACTTTGCAGACGACATAGCTCTTATTGACGAAACAGAACAAAAGTTACAGTATGCAACAAGAAGTGGAACAAAGTATGGCTCACTGTTAACTCCACGAAGTCTAAAGTTATGGCTGTCTCAAAGGAAAAGTGTGATCTCACCGCTAGCCTGAACAATCATGATACACTAGAGAATGTGGAGAAGTTCGTTTACTTGGGAAGCACAAAAACACATAATGTTGGCCTCACTCCCAAGTTCAGTAATCACATTGGAAAAGCAGCGAATGCGTTCGATAAAATTCTACCCATCGTGCACCATGCGTACGGAAATGGCAATCTATCAGACCGTAGTGATTTCCACATTATTATATGGTGTTGAAGCCTGGAACACTACAGTCCAGGGGCCTGTTGTACGAAGGCCGGTTAGCGCTATTCCCGGATAGTGATTTTTTCAAGCTCTCTAAAATTGTCCGTTGTTTGGTATAACAAGATTAAATCTTAGTATATATAAATTGTAAGGTCCATAGCTTTCCAAGCATTTTTATGCCGCAAAAATGATTATCCGATGGATAGCGCTACCCGGCCTTCGTACAACCGGCCCCAGGAAGAGAAGCGCTAAGCGGCTTTCCTTACTAGATGCCTCCGTACGATTCTTGGTGTGTCCTGGAGAGATCACATCTTAAACACAGAGATATTTGAAATCGTCCCCCCCGATCTCCTCCCCTCCCCACATTTTAGGCAGATGTAATTATCCCCTCTCCATTTTTTTCCACTTTTGCTTATGCGACATGTTCTGATCATCAGGATTCTGTGAAGTCTTCCCCTCAAAGTGCATGAAATGGCCTTTCAGAGACTCTAGACTCTGGCCATAGGGAGCATGTTCGAATACAAAACCAATTAGTACCCTAGTACCATGGATTTTCGCCCTTATTGAATCGTCTTCACTTGACCACATGGCAGCCATTGGTGTACCATGTTAATCTTGTGAGAATTTAGCCAATTTCTTACATTGAAAAAATTTCAATTGTTTCACCGCTCCGATATGGTCGGCGGTGAATGAGTAAATGAATAAGTAAATTTATTTTCATGTCAATGTATTTAGTTATATTGCAGCTAATTGACAACACTGCTATCTAACCTAGGTGCTGATTATTGGGATGGAGAAAATCCATCGAAGCGCAGGAAAGATTAACTGCAAGAGAACGCTAATCACACGCCAAACCAAGTCCTATCCTGATCTGCCCGGGTTTAATCTCAGTGGTGAAATGTAACGAGCTAACCCCATATCCCACTATTTTTCCCAAATTGTATGAAAACAATTCGTTGAAAAGAGTCTCTTCTAGTTACATTGGTCTTCATGGTTAAGCCCATGACGAATTTTACGAAGCGAACTAATTACCGTGGGATGATGTTCGCTCTTTGCGCTTAACTAGAAGCACTCCGTAGCTATGCTACTACAATCTACTCGCATAGTAGTTTGGCATATTAGCTTAAATTGTCCCTCGGTGCGCTACTTTTGGGGACATTTTATCTCAAACATCAGTCAATACCATGCGATGTAACGTATCAATCTCTAGAAAAAGAAAAAGCTCAAAAAGGTGAAATATCATCACCCGCGAGGACCATGGCCAATACCAGCATAACAAAATACATGGTTTGAAAAAACTAACAATGGAACAACGGATTCATGTTGGAAGGAGCAGGAGGTACCAAATCCTTGTTTTAGGATTATTGATATTAAAATGCGCTAATAAGCAATTAAATCAGCATGTCGCCATTGGATGATTGCTTCATTAAACAAAAAATGCGTTGCGTCGCGTGATCGTCAATAAATCCAAATTTGCATCAACTCGGACTATAAGTCATAGAAAAATGACTATTATTGAGTTTCGAAGCCATGTTAAAGTTCTATTATATAACTCACCTCTAGAATAATACACGCTAAAATGTTCCTTTAATTTTGTACTGCTGCTGCCCTTTGATAAAAACTGAAGTCTAAGATATCTTCCACTAGATGACAGTGTGCGTGACTGATTCTGGGCACCACAGTATTTGCCAATCAGCGTAGAGTTATTGCACTCTCCATCTTTGATAGCGAGGTAGCTGCACGCGCATGTACTGGCATTGATACAAGTAGCAGTTTTAAAACTACTAAGCAGTATTTGAACCTGTTCCCCGAGGGCTGCCACAATCTTCCATGAAGATGTACGATCTATGCGATACCTAAAAGTCGAGCTGTAAAATGGAAAACACAGTGCGAAAGTTAACCAATCAGAATCGCGAATTTTACAGTTAACTACTAATTAACTACAAAAACGGGTAGTTAAAATGTAGTTAAGACTTTTATACAACCGGCCCCTGACGATTACCATAGTTTTCACGAGCAATGATGTGTCCTGCATCAAGTAAAATGATAGGGCTTCAAAATAGATCCTACTATTTCACTGTCGCCACTAACGTTAGTACTATTATATTGGAGCATATCAGATATTACGGAAACCGTGGAAACCGTCATGTTTTCGTGTCAAAACATTCAGGGATGCGACTACATTCCTATGCCAATTACTGTAAAAACGTCAAACTATTATTAGCTTATTTCAGCGCAATTTCTAAATTATGTTGATTTCAGAGGAAGCATCCGCGGTTTTGGTAATATTGTGGTCTCGAACACTTACTCATAGCTATATCTGAAACTTCCATATTGGTCGTTGAACGTCTCGTCAGCACTGCAGATTTGGGCATTCGTTACACGAGCGTTGAGGATAAGTAGCACAAACACTAAAAAGCAATTTTATATTGATATCGTTTGTCTTTTTCAAGTATAAAAAGTACCATACAGTACCATTTCAATTAAGGTTGTCACAAGCAATAGTCAAGTGTACAATCCTGTCTTATATTTCATGACTGCGGGGACGCCGGGGAGTTATGAACCATTGGTACAAGGGGTTTTGAAGATTTTGATAAAAAAAAACGTCTTAACGATTTGACGAAATGGTTTAAACGAATTGACGAATACGCTTTAACGATTTAACGATTGGCTCAAACAATTTTAACGCTTATGTCAAACCGTTTTAACGGTAAGTTAAAAAATCTAAACGGTTAATGAAACGGTTTTAACGAAACGTCTCCGTTTTAACGGTTAATAAACGGTACGGAAACTGTACGAAAGCGGTTTTCAAGACCGTTTCTTCAAACCGTTAACGTATGGAGGGTCACATATTGTTACAATACTTGTGTAAATATACGCGCCGACCTTTGGTTTGCTTGTCTAATGCTCTGCTAACTGAGCTAGGAGTTCAAGTAGAGTCGAGACTCGAGTAGATGATCGATACTTCAGAGTTGTCTCAATATCTATATCTGTATCTTAAAGCCCCGTTTACACGACAACAGTTTTGGGCACGGCACTCTTAAATTTAGGCACGCGGGCCACTATCTTTTAATCAGTCCGCTTCGTTTACACGCTAATTTTAAGCGGGCCATTTTTTTCAGTAGGCACGCCGGATTACGAAAAACGGCCCGCTTAAAATGCGAGTCCCAAAAAACAACTGTCAGCGGATAACAACAAAAAAGCAAATTCGCGGGTTTTTTCAAACATGGCTCACAGATATAATGATGTAAAAATGGCTTTTTCTTGGTATATGTATGTTTGGAAACGACGGCAACTCGTTCGAACGACGTACAAAAGCAGCTTTCCACCAGGAATATCGTTTCGTAAGAGAAATAAACGCCGAGTTGCCTTAATTGAAGCGGCATTAGCCTATTTGCATCAACCACGAGAAAGGTTTTTATGGATGCATCCACGTTCGCTGATTTGGTTTGACATGGTCGATCAACAATACAACGATGAATTGTGGTATGCAAATTTCCGAGTGACAAAAAGAACGTTTGAATTTATTTTAGACAGAGTTCAGCAAGAAATATGTCGTAAAAGTACTCCCATGCGTGACCCAGTTACTGCAAAACGACGCCTGGCCCTAACGTTATATTATTTATCCTGTACTGCTGAGTATCGAACTGTTGCAAATCTTTTTGGCGTGTCGCGATCGTTCGTGTGTCAGTGCGTAAAAGAAGTAAGCTGTGCAATAATAAAGCGCTTTCCAAGGGCTATCACTTTCCCTAAGGGAGACGACCTCCTTGAAGTTCTGCAAGGTTACGAAGAAAGGTGGGGATTTCCCATGTGTGCTGGTGCAATAGATGGCACGCACATACCAATATTAGCACCAGCCGATAGCCACATAGAATACGTGAATCGTAAAGGTTTTCATAGTATCGTCATGCAAGCGGTCACTGACTGCAATTATATGTTCCGGGATGTGGTCATAGGATGGCCTGGTAGCGTCCATGATGCGCGAGTTCTTTCTAATTCTACAATTTTCAGAAGGAAATGAGAAACTTCTTTTCCCCGATGATATCGTAAAGGAAATTCGCGGAGTGGAAATAGCACCGTTTCTCGTGGGCGACCCAGCTTACCCTCTCTTGCCATGGTTGATAAAGGATATCCCAGAAATGAGGCTACTGAAAGGCAGAAGAAGTTTAACTACAATCTTAGTCGTGCAAGGATGACAGTGGAAAACACCTTCGGAAGATGGAAAGGAAGATTTACAAGATTTAGTAAGCGAGTAGATATGGAAGCTTCCTCAGTTGGTATTGTCCATGCGTCATGCATTTTGCATAATATATGTGAACTTCAGAAAAACGAATTCATGCCCGACTGGGAGGCGGCGGACGCTTTTGAAGAAGAAGCTATTGTCGTGGAGCCAATTGATGAAATTGAAGCACAAGATGCTGACGGTATTCGCGCTGCTCTGACAGAGCATTTCTCTTAAACAGTTTTTCGATGTTTTATTGACAACTAATGTACATTATAAAGACTGAAGTTCACAAAACATGTTTAAACGAAAGCATGTTGTACTGTAAATTCCACAAAATGTTAACAACAAGATAATTGGAATAAAGTTAAAGTGCCTATCCAGCCTGTGGGGATTTTATATATTCGTAATCTTTGGGTTCTATCAAAAAGAAATTTAATATATCTTGTCGTTCGAAAATTGCATCTTCATGCCTTTTGGCCCTGCTAAATTTCACAGGAAGTGACATCTACCCAGGGAGCTAATATTGTCTAAACAGACTGTTTAAAGTTCAAAGCCAAACTTTCGCTGTATTTCATTGCTGAATCACTCCGTAAAATATCGCGTGTCCCTGGGTGGACGTCACTTCCTGTGAACTTTAGCGGGGGAAAAGGGCATGAAGATGAAATTTTCGAACGACAAAATATATTACAATTTTCTCCGGAGATTCCAAAGATCACAAATATGTAAAATCTCCACAGGCTGGATAGCCACTTTAATATTGAGATAAGCAATAAAAATTGAATTTGAAAGAGACACTTAGTTTACTACAGGAGCTGCTCGTTAGTTTTGTATTGTTAGAAATATTGGAAACATTTCACTTTTTTTGAACATGTCGGTAAATGACTAAACTATCTTAAAAAGTAGTTATTGAAAATTTCTAAAACATCACCACAGCTACTAGACTGTATTTGCAACATTCTTTCAAATCACAAAAACTCGATTTTTATTGTCAAACACCTTTAACTGAAAGTTTAACATATGTTCAACTCGTGTCCTGTATAACATATACAGAAAACAAATGTAATGCAACAATATCAACAGTTTAAATAATAGTTCAGTACTTGACTATTACAATTTAAAAAAAGTTTGGACATCCTGTGCTTGGTCTTCATTCAAACCGCCATGAGCGCTGCTGTCACATGGATATTGTTGTGGACTGGATTGAGGACTGTAGCCAATGGGATAATTATATTGTTGGTAACCAGTTATCACAGCAGAAGGCTGTTGTACCTGTGGTGACAACATCATACGTAACATATTAAGCTCATGTGCCCTCTCGTCCTTCCGTCTCTCATTTTCCAGCTGAGCTTGCTTTAACCTAAATTCATGCTCTCTTTTAATTCGATCCTCTTCGAGCTTCTGATACCTAAAAATCCCACATAAGCTTGTAAAGATAAGTCGTAGTGACAGTCACAACAAAAATTGTCAAACTCTAAACATTGGATTATGCCCACACCAGCACTACTAAGCTATAGCCTGTATCGATACTGTCTAAGGATAACACTGCCTTTTGGGGTGAGCAACCAAGTGAACCAATAATACATTTACATATGTATTCATCCCTTCGTGATTTTTCATGCCAATATTTTACAGGAACATTTTCTAATAATTTTGCAGTTGTCAAGACAAAGCAAAGTCACCAACCCATCAACATTCATGCTCGAAACATATATACAAAGGAATAAATCCCTTCCTGCATCATCCATTAAATCCATCCAAGCACATATGTTGTAACATTGACACATGTACATGATTTTTGTACAGTACCTTTCAAATTCAGTTGTTGATGACTGTTCAAATTTTTCAAAGACAACCTCTAAGCTTTTCTCTACATTGCTTTTCTTTTTTTCAGGGCAAACTTGGTGGCTTTTCCTGATTTGATGTTTTTCCTGATTTGATGTTTTTCTTGGCTTCTTTTTCTGCTTATAACTGGATTAATCCCTTTCTTTGGAGATATAAGTGGATCATCACCATTTCCACTGTCATCTTCAAAATCTCCTTTAAAAAGCAGAGATCACACGTGAACATGGGAAGAATATTGACCTTCATGGGAAATATACACCCTTTCTCGTTATTGCAACACTAATGTTGACATATGTTTACTAAACTGTAATAAACCAAACTATTTAACAAATTAATGTTTAATAAGGTTAAATTGACAAGTTATGTGTCACAATCATTTGCTATGGAAATCAGGTTAATTTAATTTTTATACCTAAAATTTTCTTTATAAAGATGTACAGTAATACTTGATTGGTAGTAATTTTATATGGTCATATAGCAAAACGCGGTTGCAATTTGGTGGTCATGAAAACACCAAAATGTGTGAAAACTTTATATACTGTTTTTATATTGAAGTAATTTTATTTCAATACGATTATTTTAAATTGCTTTTGTTAATATTATTCAATAGAATTAATGAGGGAAAAATAAAGGGTCACAAGCCCCGTACCTGCCTTGAGTAAAATAATCTGGAATTAAACATAGCAGATGAATAGAATATGGGGTGGTTTATGGTGCATTACATCTGCAAGACTTACCAAAAATGTTGGTTGGCTGTTGATCATTCTTCCCTGAAGAGCAATTTGAACAAGAAAATTCATCATCATTGGCATAAACAATAACTCCTCCACCTTCAGTTACATGTACACCACTACTTTTTAGTTCTTCTTCATAGTCACAGGTAGAACACTTTTGAAGATGAGATTCACCTTGGCCATATTTGCTAGCCATAGTATCAACTACAAACACAATAAACTATGCCTGACTATACAATTGTATTAGAATTAGAGTAAAATTTAGGTAAAAATAATGTTTGCAAAATATTGTCTGTAGGTAATATAATAAGTGTGGACAAGAAAACTTTGGGTACTACAGTAACTCTTCAGTACTACAGTAACTCTCCATACTGTAGTACTGAAGGATAACTTCTAACATACCTAGGTTTGAACTGTCATCTTCTAACCTTCCCAGTTCTCCATCATCAAATTCATGCACATCTTGTTCAGCACCTTCTGCCATTGTATCGACAACTGCTGGTGGATTTACATTGTGTCGCATGGTCCAAAACATCAATTTCATCAAAAAACTTCCACTTTTTCGTTACGCCATTTCCAGTTTGCCGTGACTTATCTTTTTCTTTCCTATATTGCTGGCGTAGTTTCTTTATTTTATTGATCAATTCTTTTAGGGTAAACCCTTTGTATCCCTTTTCTTCCAACTGAGACTGTAAAATATGTAAAATAATTAGTTAACTACAATTAATTACTGACATTTTAATAATACTTTGTACAAACTATAATATCATGTTCAAAAGTATAATGAATAAATACAGGATGTTTAAAAAATGTCTAATAAGCATTTCAATGTACGTCAGCACGTGCATTAACTTTTATATGATGTTCTGGGTTTGAAAATTCGTTCGTTCAACACATCCTTGGAATCAAATAACGCTGAACCATGCAAATTCTAAAAATATCCGATTTCAAAAACACCCTGTAGAGAATCAAAGACATGTTTAAATCATTTAAATATCTGTGCCATAGTTTGTGCATTATTTATGAATATACATATTCATACATAATTAAATCAAATTTTTAACTTTAAATAACTCACCAGTAGTATTTTATAAACATTAGAAGTCGCCCGAGAAGTCTTGCACGCATCCAAAGATATCTGGATTGTTTCTTCCGCCCATAACTCGATTAAACATCGCGTTGCTTCGTCAGACCACTGTTTTCCTCTTGTTTTAGGCGCCATCTTTTGTTGTTACCCGAAAACGAATGCGCGTGCGTAATTAACTTTGGGCCCGCGTGCCTTCTTCTTGGCGGGCCGAGACTACCTCTGGAGATGGTCTCGGCCCGCCAAAATTTTTTGGCACGCGGGCCTGTTATGTTGCCGTTTACACGACAAAAATCAAGGGTGCCGTGCCGAATTTAGTGGCCCGCGTGCCTAAATTTAAGAGTGCCGTGCCCAAAACTGTTGTCGTGTAAACGGGGCTTTATGCTTTTAAATCCCATCTCGGTCAAGCAGTTTTCAGGCGGTCTGCTGTTGAGCCACTCAGACATCATCTACATGTACAATAAGTTTACACGACTTCTAACCCGGCAATCATTAGATACTTATATTGGTTCAGCAAAATGGGCAGGAACTATCAAATATTGATGGGATTTTTCACTAACGCTAGTTGTAACGTGACAAGCCATTTGTTGAATCAAGTGCATGACCAATAAAATGGTTAATATGGCTTGAGATGTGCTAGCGGACAAATGTGCGATACAGCTAGGTAACTAGCGCATATTGCCGTTTAATAGTTGCATGGTTGATCTGATTTTTAATTCCATAAATCCTGACCACAACTTTTTCACGACAATAAAGTCAAACATTTGCCTGCTTGCAGCCACTTGTGCGTTTAATTTTACGCAGAAATCATTATGTGTTTGGTTTAAACTGGTCAAACTTTAGTTCAGTTTTGCGAACCAGTAAGCAGCTAAATATTCGCTTTGAAAGCGACAAAAACAGACAGTTTAAATAAACGTTTGCTACAGAATTTTGCAGTCAGTAAGACTTACTTTGCTACGTACACAAAAATAATATAAAATATCTCAAACTTTTTATATGAAGCAATACTGTATTTCACTTTAAGTTTTGAAAAAAAAACATTTAAAATTTTCAATCCGAGTCGCGACAAGGTTTGTGGGTGAACGAACTGTAAAAATATTACAACAGAGAAGAGTATATTTTTGCTCCAGTTAAATAGTTAATGTCTATAAGACTATATTATAAAACAATTATACCATTCGCTCTCGTCATATATGGCTGATAGCCGCCGTCTGTGCTACGCACCTCATCACCGCTATCAGCTCATATACGACTCGAGCTCATGGTATAATTGTTAATTATTTTGTGCCATACATCTAAGTCTACAAAGCCAAATGGTTAACAGCCAGTGCATTCATATTTTAGCACATAATGATTTTGTTTTGCAGACTTGGAACCGTATATTAGCAACATGAAATAAATATTACATGCTCCAATGACTTGCAAGAGTAAAAACTCTTTGTCTCTAGTGGCGAACGTGGCGTTTGGAAATTTAAAAAATCTCAGACATGCTATGAAACATGCAACGAGAGGAATTACTTATCTTGCTCATGAAACTTGCGGCTTACAAGATGCCCGACTGTTGCCTTTTAAAGTAGGCCTAACTATACTACGGGTTGAAATATATAGGTTTATTCATATTAACGAACTAGGATACCGGCTAATGAGTTAATCAGCACACCATCCACTATCTACACTCGCTGCATGGCAATGGCAATGGCATTGACTAAACGATCCAAAGCCTAGGGGGAAGTGAACAAAGCCATCTAATTCACATGAAAACATCAGTGAGTATATCCACGCACAAGCTGGTGGCGTTTTCGTTTGCGATGCAACGAGTTAATGGTAGTTTACAGACATTATAAATTTGAACTTCTGTACGCGGCATGACTATGCCCCCAGGGCCTGGATAGACTCTTCAGTACTAAATTGGGCATACTAAAGGGCATACTAAATTGAACATTCTTCATCTAAAAAACCAAAAATATTTGCTACTCATATTCGTGTGCAATTATTTAACCCTTTATTCCATTCTGCGCCTTGCCCGTTTTAAACTAAGTTTATGAACAATTTATGTTGGATTGTATGCCCAGAGATTGACTTAAAATTTGCAGTACATAAAACGGTTCAATATACTTAGGAGCAAAGGTCATTATAAAGTAATAAAGCGCTTATTCCAATGCATTCCAATGCATTTGCTCTCAAAGTTAAAACTGAGGACTGCTAATAACAAGAAGACAAATTTCAAACCTGTAGAAGAACGAGAAGTAAGGTTTACTACAAATCAGTACTAAAAAATAGCCAACAATCATATAAAATGAAACAATACCTTCTGTGTATTTTGCCCGAGATACTTGCGAGAACAAGAGAACTAGTGCAGATATTAGGTGTAGAATTTCGCAAAGCTTCATAGTTAATTAACTTTTCCCGATTTTTCGCTGAATTGACTTTAGTTCCTCACTCATACAACGCCAAAAGCCGACCAGCTGCCAAATTTGAAATGATTCACTATCTTTCAAGCTGCAGCTCTGTTTATGCGTGCGTGCGATAATTAACTCGACCGTATTGCGTGGATAATTGGAGAAACCACTTTTAATCTGCAGTCTGGAAGTTTCAAATAGAAACCTTTTTAGCTTTTAAATTTCCAATTTAGCAATGTACCAGTCGTTAGACCCGTTAAGGTTCGCTTGTATATGGTTCATGTTGTTAGGCCAATAATATCAATCTAGTCTGCATCAGGATGTGTAACGTTACTTTATGCTATAAGCTATACACGGTACAGATATTTTAAACACTGCATGTTGTTGAGTATCTACTTTAAGTGACAGTCATACTTTAGCTCTACATTTTAATGTATATTTTCTATGAAGACGTATTTTTAACTATCTATAAATTGTCTGGGTCGTCGCAAAGCGGTATAGGCAGGAGGGGTGGGGGGGGGGGGGGGTTGAGTATCTCATTTGCCGATAAAAGGGCGTGGTCTCTGGGTGTGGTCATTCCTAGTTGACTACTCAATTACACGTAATCTTTGGACACGTAATCTTCCGGCACATCTTTATGTTGACAAGGATTTTGTTGGAAAATAGGAAATAGCCGGCCAGGGAGAAGATCTGAGCGTGAGAAAAGGGCCTCGCCTACCTAGAGGTAGGGGAGGGTCCCGGATAAATTTTGAGCCATTTCCTGCATTCTGAGCTGCGGATTTACTATGAAGCATTTCCCCCTAAACATACCTATTTTAAGAGAAAAAGGAACATGAAAAAGAGGCAGAAATGACAAAATTGTTTTGTCAGTACTATCTTGAAACACAAACTGAATCATTTTGATTCCTGTTGTAGCAGGAGCACAACAGCAGTTCAGATTGTAAATCATTTGTTCAATCATATTTCGGATGCCGTATTCCACATTTTGACGACATTTACAACAAAGAATTTTCCCCTTTAACATAACGTTAATTTATGGTGATATTTTTAGTTTGCAGACAAATATAAATATGTGTGATATAATTACGCACACAGTATGTACAACAAAAATGCAAGCAAACAAAAAGCTACCTTGTTTAACCGACAATTCTATACTACTTCCGACAGAAATGTACAAAACTGTCTGTCACATATTGCAATATAGTTCAATATTGAGAAGCGCTATATAGAAATATTTATAAATTAATAGTCCATCAATAGTCATGGGATAATTGCAAAAAAGAAAATAGAAAAATATTTTTTACCATGTTTATCACATGACCATTAATTGAGCATCATCAGATGGAAAATGAGAAATGATTGACCAATCAAATAGTAAAAAAAAGCAAAAAACAAAAATTGCTTAGTGGAAAAGCCAGGAAATTAGTACTTACATACAAATTCATCTTTTAATTTTCTCTTAAATTCTTGTGACGAAGATAATTTAATTTCTTCCGAAATTGAATTCCATATTTTTGGGCCTCTAAATCTGATATTGAAGAGTCCATAATTGGTTCTTGCTTTAGGCAGAAAGTTGAGGTTTTACCTTGTCGATGGTTAAACAGCTAGGATCTACTTGAAACCTAGTTAAAACTTGTTTAAAATGTGCTTGATACCATTATGTCTGAACTGACTTACATATTTGGAAGGATTTCAACGAGTATCGGTGATAAACAGCGGAGTAAAGTGGCGAATTTGGCCAAATACGTCCATTTGCAGGAGGTAGGTACATTTCAAATTATTATTTCGGTCACAAAATATTTACTACTTTACACCAAAACAGTGGTAATATACTTAAATAAGTACCAATTATGTTTCTATCAAAAAGATTTAGGCAAAAAGGTAATGTAGGTCCAATGCTGTTTATCTGAAGTTGTAAGCCACAAATTGACGTTTGACCATGAGTATTGTATGGTCATTTTCTTGTGAAATATCAGTGCTAAGCATTTCACACTTACCAATGACCCCCCCTAAAAGCACTATCTCTGAACCATATAAGCACCTCAGAATAGCCAAAGCTTTTATGGTTTGGTAGATAGCACCATGGCGAAAGCGTCGTTTTTGGGTGTGGTCCGTTTCGGACGTTTCGCCCTGGATTGGGGTTCGGGCAGCGTTACCATGTTGACCGCCATGGTCAACTTGCCCTAAAACAGTTGAGATTATCTGTCCTAAATGAAATGCATACAAACTCATATACAGGTCCTGGACTACAGGAATAAAATCGATAAAAGACAATTTGGCTCTTTAAAAAATTCCTCAACGACGCACAATTTGATTAGTTTGGTAGAGAGGAGGTCGGACAAGCAGGCCGCAAAGCATCATGGGTAATGAGCGTATGTTCACGTGCGGCCTCTTTTATGCGTTGACTGCCGTGAAGTCAACATCTCTGGCCATAGCAAATTCTGCGAAAATGGACGCTATTGATCCAGAGACTCAATGCCATCATTATGGATGTGTTTAGTGTTTGTGTTCGATGTATAACAAGGCTCTTTGAGTCCGTTTAATGGATTTATTTGTGCAGAAATCTCAAAGGCTGCGTGTGATCAACTGGTCTTGTGGTCAATATAAATGTTCATGTGTTGAAATTCTATATGTAATTTGTGGACACTTTGTTCAATGTTGCATTTTATATATTTTTTATTTTATTATTTATTTATATTTAACCAGGATACCCACATCACCGAAGTGTTTTTCAGTGGGTCCTGCAATTATAAATTACATTTAACAAAATTATACTATGCATTATTTACAATACACACATATTTACTCCTCATTCATGGAAAGACAGAAGTGAGGAAAAGATGAGAATGAAGGGTCTAACTAGACACTATGTATACATATACTTAAGTAAATGATTTCATAAGCTGACCCACTGCTTGGATCGTCTGTATTTGTAATGTACATTGTGCAAATAGTGAGAAAAACTAAATATTTATTGGCCAGATTGATTCTGCTGGCATCAAAGGTTCGACTTTTAATATGTATTTAGTTATTTATTTATCCCAATAGCACATTGTGACTACTGAAAACCGCCATATTGGGGTTGTCAAATAACTTCTATTCATCAGCTTAAACATATACTTTTGCAACAGAAATTACTGGTGAAGTGTAGAAAAAACAACTTTACAGTAATATACAGTTCCATTTTTATGAAAATACATAGTACATGCATAATATCTCTGCTCATTCTCTACATATATAAAGAAATATTAAAGAAAGCAAATATTCACCAAGAAGGCAAATTAACAATACAATGATAGAATTCAACCCAAAATACAAATCTGTAAATAAACAACAAATTTTACTTCTAAAATTTTCTTTCAAAACTCAGCACTTATTTTAAACAGTAAAGTCAACTCCTTCAGAAAAATACGAGCAACACTGCGACAATTGTGGAAATTCGAGAGGTTCAACTTCAAAGATTGTTGACAGAAATGCATCGGATTAATACAATATGACGACGTACAGCCTACATAAAAGATCAAAATAACGTTTACCTTACAAAATACTGCTCACATAGGTAGATCAATAGTTATTGAAATAGCATGGATGCATTCCAGGAAAAAAATTGAATAACAATGACAAAATATTCGATATTTGCGAGTCGAGTGGGCCGTCAGATAACACAATTGCAGACAGAGCCAGACACTAGCCCAGATATAAAATCTCTAAACAACACGCAAATATCTCCTAAAATTCAATCAAAAGTACTTAACGCTTACTCTAAAGAATAACGCTCTTTATATTAAAGAAGATTCGATCAAGATTCATTGGGAAGCTTTGGTGGCGCAATATCTTCCTAAACTATTAGGCGCCATTTTGGCAAACGTCGAAATGACTATGGTCACTTCAATGCCTAATATCTCGAAAACTGCCGGGGAATCACCGGGATCATTCCAGCAGATTTAAAGCTTATATTTTTGTCTTGACGACTACAAAAAATGAAAAAAATCGAACAGTGGGAATTTCTAGATATTTCATTTTAAACATTGTAAACATATTTAGATTTGAGTCAACACGTCGCCGGGAGTCGACTAACTTCAAACATCAAAATAACATTGAAAATAACGTTTACCTCAGAGATTTTTGCAGACATCACCAGATCTTTAGTAGTAGTACCACTACACTTGAAAGTTTGCAAGAAAATTTTAATATTATTGTTTTTTCTCGATTTATTTTGCGTCGAATGCAAATTTTTCTGCCCAAATTTTTCAGATAACACGATGAGAAAATAGAGTGATCTCATTGGTCGAGAGCTCACGTGACAACTCGCTAATTGCTTGTCCGACCTCCTCTGAGTTTGGTACATCATTTATTAAGGGAAACCGATGCGTCAAAGTGTGCTGTTAGAGTTTTTCTCCTTGACTTGCTAAGGCGTTTGACCTTATAGATCATAACATTTTGTTGCACAAATTATCGGAATTGAATGTTCCACCAACTATTCTCAACTGGGTTAAAAGTTTTCTAACTGAACGGAAACAAACTGTAAAACTGGGTAACTATTCTTCAGATTGGCAATCCTTAAACGGGGGAGTTCCACAAGGAACTGTTTTAGGACCAGTACTTTTCTTAGTCATGATTAATGATCTTCTTGATGAATGGCCCGACCGATGGAAATATGGAGACGATAGTACGGTTACCGAAAGTGTCATGATTGATGGTAGCAGTAATCTCCATGGTTGACTATATCCATAACTGGACTATTATAAATAATATGAAGCTTAATGTCGCCAAATGCAAAGAAATGGTTCTTGATTTTTCGAGGGTTAAACGGAATTTCTCCCCAATATTAATTGATAATATAGAGGTCGAACGTGTAAATTCTGCCAAAATTCTTGACCTTATTATCCAAGACAATACGAATTGGAACGAACACCTATGTAAAATTGTTAAGAAAGCAGGAAAAAGGTTATATATGCTTAGGTTATTGAAACGAGCCAACGCTGACACAAAAACGTTATGTTCTGTATTTACTACTGTTATAAGACCAGTTCTGGAATACGCATGTCAAGTGTGGCATTTTATTCCCGATTATTTGAGTGATGATATTGAAAGGGTTCGAAAAAGGGCTATAAGAATTATTTTACCATCATCAAGTTATAGGGATGTACGAGAACTTATGGATATCCCATTATTAAAAACACGGCGCGAAATTTTAATTTATGTGAACAATTATATTTGAAGGATGAGAACCTTAATAAATTGAACGAATTTTTACCAAATAAATCCTCCTCGGCTTATGAAACGAGGGGTAATTGTAAATATATGAACTATTATGGTAAAACAGAACGTTTTAGGAAATAATTTTTACCTCAAATAATTTCTAAGTTAAATCGTAAATAATTTCTAATTTTTATTGTATATATAGGTTACTCAATGATGTAATTTAACCTTTATAAATCAGTTGATTAATAAAATTATTATTATTATTATTATTATTATTATCACTTCATTTGATATATGATACTCGATTAGAACTGTATCTGTATGTGGGGTCAGCTATTGCATACATTTATTTTTAGTATTTTTACATAAAATGTAGTCAAAATTCTATGCTCAAATGCAAACGTGGGCTGAAACAGTTTGCCTCGTGTAAATTGTAAATTGTAATGGCCACTGATACAGTGGTAATGGTGTTATTATGAGCGAGTTTCCGACGATCTGTCGGGCTCACTTCGGGCTGTCGCTATTTCACGAAAATCCGTACAGACAACGCTCCCTCACCACTTTTGACTGGTCAGCCACAAAAATTGACATCTTTTTGGCAATTAAGTATGCACTATATATGTGCATAATTAACTAACGATCGTTTCAGCCAATCACAATACAATTTTTAAGCCAAAATCGTATCTGATAGGTCAATTGTATTTCACCTTAGTAACGCATAGCAACCATGAAAATATATTATATTATATCGTAAGCAAAAATGCCTTTTATGATCTTTTATTATTAGCCAATTTGAGCTTTTTTAGCATTTTGCATAACCTTTTACAATAGTTTTAGTCCCGTTAATTGCTGATGTTTCTTTGCTTACATTGAAACATCATCAGTGCTATAAAATGATTAGTTAAACAACGTCAATTGGTGTATAATATATACCTAACTATCTAAGTTTTGTTCATATACCAAGACTTTTAGCGAGTGATTTTCCGGGCGGGAAACGTATTCTAATAATAAATATAAGAGCCCAGCATAATGCTTTAAAGAGCCATACACAAATATATATATATATTAAAGTTTATACAGTTTCGTCTTAACTCAAGACATCTTCAGACTAACAGTAAAATACAATGACATGTGAATAAACATAAGTAACTATATTACAAAGTGGGACGGAAATCAGAAAACAAGGAAATGAGAGTGGGGCGGGAATCAGAGTAGGAACAGAGGGACAGAACTGCCTTGTTCGTTTGTTTAAGGAAGGTTTGAATTTGGAAAACTTTCACGGGTTAAACGTACATCCGGGTTGATGCAGGAAGAGAGAATTTTGAAGTCAGCAATGGAAGCAGTGTGGCCAGTGGTTTTGAGGTGAGAAAGAATGCTAGCGAGTGTGGGATTGCTGCTCTCTTTACATGTTAAGGCAGAAACACCTTGGTATTCTGTCTGTAATTTAATACCTTGTAATATAGTTACTTACATTTATTCACATGTCATTATATTTTACTGTTAGTCAGAAGATGTCTTGAGTTAAGACGACACGTCACTATTATGTATGGCTCTTTCTAAAGCATGATGCTGGGCTTTTATAAGTAATAGATAAAACATGAGCAGTCGATCTTTATCAGATATACAAACTCGAGCCGAAGGCCAGCGTTGTATATCAGATAAAGATCGGATGCGAATGTTTTATCGTACTTATCAAACACATACATATAAATGTTCATGTTTGTCGACTATTTTAAAGATATAAGGCAAGCTGTTTTAGCTGAGAAAATCTAACGAAAAGGTTATGTTAATCAGGACGAAATCTGTATCTGATTTACAGATATTGATTAAACATTCATTCTTTTGAATATTCATCATGAATTATTGAGTTTGATAATTATTATTAGAATACGTTTCCCGCCCGGAAAATCACTCGTTATAAACCATATTTCAATTTAATTTTCATTTAGCTACTTGTTTAGCGCATCTTTAAGAATCTTTAGCGTACTGTCTTAACTATATAATTTCTATGTAATATATGAACAACGAGAGCGAGTGTTTCACCGGGATATCCAAACAAAGTGTTTTTGTTAATTGTTTTCGAGTGTTTGGAAATCCGGGGAACACGAGCTGGAGTTGTTGATATAACTTCTCATGGTGGATTTTTGAGCCACCTATGGCGGTCGGACGTGCATTCGGAGTCTCAGTTGTACTCGTTTATCTTGCCAACTTGATAGCAACTGGGCATAGACCTAATAATAATCAATTGGATCATGCTTATGAACATTCTATCACAACAGAGTCATCATGGGGTTGGCTATCGAAAGAAAACAAGATATTTCACAATTTTCAACTTGGTGTTAATATCCAGGATTATCGGTTCATCAACGATGACATGTGGCCTCCCTGTGAATATAAGCTACGTAATTTACACATTGCTAACTCTAGTTTAATGTCGAATAAAGTGGCTCATCGCATTGAGCAGGTTAACTCAAGCCTAACGTGCTATACATTTCTCGTAATGAGAGCTAAAAGAACGAAGAAAGCTATTGCTTACTACCCGAACTCATGTGCTACTAGACAATTACTTATTAGATCTATGGATATTGAAATTAACCCTGGGCCGGAACATGAACGTAGCACAACATCGAACATTACGAACAATGGTTGAAAGTCAAAAAATCGTTCAACTGCACCCTGTATTGTATGCGAGAAACCATGTAAACGTAACCAAATCAGAATCGTCTGTGAAATTTGCCAAAACGTTGTTCACGCGCGTTGTTTGAACCTCAAGTATAAAAGCAACGGCGTATTAATAGACCAACAATATTTGCATGTCCAGACCTGTGATGCTTGTTTAATTATGACCGAATTACCCTTTCATAATGTTAGAGATATCTCGGATGTATTTTCTGATGACTTAAATAATTGTTTAAATGCAAGTCAATCTGTTGCCAAGGAGTCAGAAGATACCCATCTTGAAATTCTTAAATCCAAGTCGAAACAAATGAATATTGTACACCTAAATACCCAAAGTATGACGAATTAAGAAAGCTACAATCTGAACGTAATAATCTCAGGATATTGGCACACAAGAGTCCCACTGACAAAATATGGGATCGTTATCGCCCAGTGAGAAATTGTCTCAAAACAACCATTAAAAGGGCTAAAAGAAAATTTTTGTCAGTGGCTCTTTCTTCAAAGAAAGCAAAGTCAGTTTGGCGAGTAATACATCGTATTTTAAATCCAAATCCGCAACGAATAAAATTGACCCAGAAGTTTTAAACAATCATTTCACCTCAACAGTCGAAAGAACACTAGGTCAGTCCCAAAGTGAAAGCAATGAAGAATTATTTAATTATATTAAATCCTTGCCCTGTAAGAAGAACGATTTTAATCTCCGTCCTGTTACGTATAATGAAGTGTTAAAAGAGCTTGGAGAGCTGCGGAACGACATGTCGGCAGGTCCTGACAACTTACCAGTTAAATTCATTAAACGCTGTGCAGATATTTTAGCATCACCAATAACCCATATATTAAATTCATGCATTGATCTCCAACTCTTTCCCAGTCCATGGAAAATCTCGAGGATCTGTCCAATTCCCAAAGTTGACACACCAGTCATATCTGACGATTTTAGACCGATTGCCATTCTTCCAGCATTGTCAAAAGTTTATGAAAGATTGGTTCTCCGACAGTTACTCGAATTTGTCGAAAAAGCATCTTTACTTGGCAGTAGAATGTCAGGATTCCGCAAAGGGCATTCGACCGCCACTGTACTGATGGGAATTAGGGACGATCTTTTAAAGGCACAAAAGAGTGGTGAGGTAACATTAATGCTTTTAGCCGATTTTTCCAAAGCATTCGATACGCTTAATTTCAAGACAGTGCTGTGTAAATTACACAAATTAGGTTTCTCCGATAATTTTCTTTACTGGATGGTCAGCTATTTAACTGATCGCTATCAATACGTTCAACTCGATGACCAACAATCAACCCTTGTTGAAACTCACTTTGGTGTACCTCAAGGTTCTGTCCTTGGTCCTTTTATTTTCAATCTCTATGTATCAGACCTGAGTATACCTCATACGTGTTATCAGTATGCTGACGACACAACTGTTTTAGACTCTGGGAAGGTTAAAGATCTTGACGGTACTATTTTGGAAATGGAAAGAACATTACAATCCCTTAACACCTGGTCCAATGACTCAAATCTTGCTTTGAACCCAAAGAAAACCAAAAGTCTTCTGATATCTACAGCCCAAATGTCCCGAGTTCACTCCCTTTGCAATAAAGAGATACATCTTAATTTGGGGGCTAATGTCATCGAACGTGTTGAGTCCGTAAAACTACTTGGAGTACATTTTACTGAATTATTAGATTGGAGCGAACACGTCCGTCATTTATTGACTTCATGCTATGCAACACTGTCTACTCTACGTAAGATAAAAAATGTTACACCTTACAACATCCGCAAACAGCTTGTTGAAATGCTGGTTATTTCTAAAATGGATTATTGCGATATCGTTTATGATCCTCTGCCAGACTACCAGTTAAAACGTCTACAACGTGTTCAGAACGCATGCGCGTCATTTATTAATGGGAGGTTCTCCACGATCGAGGACGTCATCAAATTGGATTGGTTGCCAGTTCGACAACGACGTGACTGGCACTTCCTCAAAGCAGTTCATAAAGCCCTGCACCAGGCCACATGGCCCACTTATCTAAGACTTGAGAGAGTCATTAACATTCGAACTACCCATTCTAGTAGCGGAGTTCATTTACGTATTCCAATGGAAAAAAATACTTTTCAAGATAGAGCTTCTAAACTATTTAATTCCCTTCCTATTGATATTCGTAATGAAACTAATTATAACTTATTTGTTTCCCAAACAAAGGATTTCTTATTAAACATCGCTATCCGTGACATTTAATTACTTACTAACCTTTTCTGTACTTAGAACTAGTTTTATACTTTTATAATATTAGATACTAATTTACTAATATATATTCCAAATGTAGAGCTACTATGTAGATATGTTGGAATAAAATTCATTATTATTATTATTATTATTATTATTATGAGTCGAGACGTAACAGAATGTTTTCGCTTGCCGATTTGAATAGAATTCCTGACCAAGCATAACGTTATAGTTAGGAATTCTATTCAAATAAACAATTGATTTCAAAACAATGCATCACTTATGTGGGTTTCGTTGTCTGCTGATACGCGCTGTATAGATGATTTAATTGTTCGTAGATGTCATGCGAAATCGAAAATTGGCTTAAATAGTGCGGTGTGCAGTTGACTTGATTTTGCATACGTAATTAAGATATTTCATGAAAGTCACTTCATCAAATTTCTTAATTATGTATGCCAAAAAACTCTATTGTAGTCGTTTGTAGTTGACTGTGTTTCACAAGGATATCCAAATAATTATAAACCAATTTAGTTTCAAGTTCTATATTGCGTTATTCAGTCACCACTTCTTTAGGGCATCTTCAAGCATCGTAAGCGTACTGTCCTTCTGCAAATATACAAAATTGACATTTGAATAAGAGATAATAAGAGAGCCTGTGTATATTCGCACATTTAGTTAACGGCGAATACATTTTTGTGTCATCAGTATGTGGCAAAAGTAATTTAGATTGCTATTCGCCAACTATTCATAAAACTATTCATAAAACTTACTTTTGAGTCGCTTATGATATAAACCTTGCTTAGTAACAAAGTTTAAACTAAGTACAAAAATATGTTATGCCAGTTTAATTATAACAATATGAAGTACTGTATACAGCTATTTCAATTGAGGTTGTTACAGTCAATAGTCAAATGTACAATCCAAGCGCGAACAGCGCGATGGGTATACCTTATATTAATATTTTTAGCTGTTAAATGGTATCCTATGAAGTAACCTGTGACCATGCATAGCTCCTTTTTGTTTTGGCAATTCCCTGAGGTACATACATACATAATTTTCTGGTTTGCGTTTAATTTGTCGGCGACAACGCATACAGAAATTTACAAATTAGCGAGAAACGGTCGAAGTTTGTAAGTAAAAAGTTGCTTCTTTCACTTCCAGTCCGGTCAAGAAAATAGTTCGGTCAAGAAAATATTTCTCCATCGTACAAGTCTTGTCTGTAAGCCTACGCATAGGGTAAACTTTGGCATATCGAGCGATTGATTTAAAGAGCTGCATTACTTGTATAAATATATGCAAATGTGATAATGCTCACCACTTCCTTATCCCACGAGGCGATTTATAATACATTTTAGCCAGTAAACTATCTCGTTCCCATTATACTTTTCGCGCTTGGATTGTACATTTGAGAATTTGTGACAACCTTAATTGAAATAGCTCTATAACGAGTTCTGCAAAAGTACAATATGCATCACTGATCCCAAAACTATCCTTTTGAATTCAGTGAGCCAATTTGAATTTGAACCCAAGATATCTACGAGAAGAGATCTTTAAATCTGTCACACTCTTTACAAACCAAATCGTTAGGTATTTAGATTTGTTTTACTATACCAACCAAATGCCTTTTCCTGTGTAACTTGGAAGATATAGCTTCACACAGATCTTCTATTGAGATTTAGAACGTTTTAAGCACAAGATGCCGTAGCCTTTTCGAAGTCGATCTTTGTTAGCCACCAGAGGAGGTTGGGTCAATATACCGTGATGCATTGCAGTTTCGCACATATTAATACATATTATCAATTCGCCGGAGCGAGTCGTTCATTCTTCGGTTGGCTGTCGCAGTGACAACATCAACAAAGAAGTGAACAGAATCCCAATTATGATGAAATTTCGAACTTTGGTCGCAAGAAAACTTTGATTTTACGACAATTTCTCTGTTGTTCAAGTCCACGTGGAAACAACGTTTGATGTTAATTTTCAGCTATCTTGCGTAGAATTTATGATGCAAGCTTTAGCTGTCGAAGAGTTGTGATTCATTCGGCGATATTATATTATTATGTGGACGTCCAGAATTAAAACGATATCGAATACATTTTCAGTCATATAACATTCTCAAGGTAAGGGAGTTGAAAATTTACTAGTAAAAGCGGATTGAAGGATTCTATTTTCAATACCAACTATTGAAAATTATTTTTAGTCATAGAAATTTAACATGATACACAAAGTTCTCCATCTATCTGATAGTGCTGGGCGATACCAGGATTTTTATTTGGATACCGATACCCACTACTTGAAAATTGGTATCGGCCATACCTATTTCAATACCAAAAATGGTAAAAAGTTCCGTTTTCGATACCGGAAGTGAGTACTATTAACGCTGGTATCGGTCGCTTCCGATACTTTTCACATTGTGAAAAAATAGTCTCCAACAAGCATATTTCCCAGTTATCATATTTAATGCTGAAACTTCAACGTTACTCACTATAAAACATAAATAAAAAGGAATTTCAACAAGATAAAGCGTTTCTTATTGTTTTGGGGCTATTGGTTTGCAGCAAGGTAATTTTTAGTGTTGCAAACTGAAACAGGTCAGTACAAGTATCGAACGATTTCAAGCGATACCAGGTCAGCAAGCGATACCAGGTCAGTAATCGATACCGCTGTGCGTGGTATCGCTGGTATCGAATACCGAGTACTCGGTATCGCCCAGCACTACTATCAGTATCTGACAGACTGTTGTTTTCAATGTTGTGTAAATGTTGGTCCTGAATATTCTATTTATACGATGTTGCAGTCCTTTATAATTGCTTTACAATCGTCAGTTAAACTTAAAGGATATTTTTCTATTGGGACTGGCTAACTCATTCTAAACGGTACCGTCGAATATCATCCTCCAGAGGATGATGACTTTGAGCGCTCGTATCTTTGGCGCCCCTCACCCAAAACGGACGAAAATACCACCAATCGATTCAGCAAAAAAACCTGTTCTTGGCTAATGCCAAACAAATCGCTAAACACATTGTTTTACAGATCTTCGTGAGTTTTAACCTTAGTAATCTGATATATTTATTATATCGGTAAATTAATTATATATTCAGTACCTTTGGTCGATTATAACTTCTGGTTTAAAAACCGTGTGATTTCGCTAATACACCGTTTTATAGAGCTTTAAAAACAGTACCTACTGACCAACTTTCAAAGAAAAACAATAAAAATTGACAAAGTTACGGCGAAATTTGAAATGTAGCGTGCGGGCTTTTCGACCATAGAAGTCTGTTGTCAAATCCAAGAATAAAGAAGATATTAAAGATTGTTTGAGTTGAACTGGAGTATGACTGGAGGTATATTTGGGATTAAACTTTTAGTATTTTTGATTCTGTAATGTTTAGTCGGCAAGATAAGTTAAAAAGCTTATTTTGTAAGGATTCCAATGGTGTTAGTTTCATTGCTAGGGGGGAAATATTTGCAAAGGAAATCGTACTCAAGGTGCTCTTGTGACAACATAATTAAACTTCGACCGACTAGAAAGAGTTTTAATGACAGTAAATATGACATGTAGTAGAATATATTAACTGTTTATGTTCATTATATACAGTGTACTATACTATTGTATTCCAGAAAATATTCCAGATTGATATTCATGAGGTGGGCAAATGCAGGGTAAATGTATTCTAACAAGAATAATATATTAAAATGATCTTTAATTTTAGGGAAAATATCAAAGAAATGTGTACACCATATGAAGTATTGTATGAATTTAAAGGGACAGCTGGACAGATGCTTACAGTTCATTCAATGACAAAAGCCTTGACTAGGACACTACCGCCTGACATGACCATGCTTCATTTTATAAAGGAGCTAACTACATGAAGATTTCCTGACAACATGGACTGAAGTATTAAAGAAGCCAGCCACCCAAGCTGAAATTGGTTTACAGTCATTATTGTTATGCGGATGAATGGACATCTTTGGTTACTGAACTTGACAAACTCACCCCAAGCCAAAATATATTTAAACTATTTATACAACATAAACTTTAAGGAGGCTCCCTACAGTTTTAATTCTGTAGCACGCAAATGTTGCTCATTTTGCAAGGTATGGTCACGAGACTTGGCCATCAGATTGCCACAATATTGCGGATTACGAAGAACAAAAAATGTTTTCAACGTCTCAAAAGAACGTTTTTTTTTGCAATAAAAAAAGATCAGTGTTATACATAGAAAAAACACACAAATGAGTAATGTGTACTTACTTTACAAAAACAAAATCTGATAAATTTCTCAGCAATCTTTCCATGTTGGTAATACAATGCACTAGCTGGTATTGCACTGATACCCTGCAAAAATACTCAAATATCAATAGGTGGCATGAAAACGTCCACTGGTACTCCGAATAAAGATAGCAATTTTTATCTCCTCCCGCCCTAACCCAACACAATGAGCTTACCTCCCTGTGCTTCGTGGGTTTTTTCTCCGGGTATTCCGGTTTTCCTCCCTCAATCAAAACAAACTCTTAGGGATTAACTAACTAACCCTCGGAACCTTTGTCAATTGGGTTGTAAAACCTGTTAAAGGCTTTTCGTCCACTTCAGAGTAGTAAACATAATAAACTAAACTAAACTCTTGCAGATATTTAATTAGCGTTGTCGGTTCATTTTGCTGGGAACGAGGTTGACAAAACTGTACACTTAGCAGATGTCAACTAGTCCTTTTCAACCACTCCTCAAAACGACACAACAAAACTAATTAAATATCTGCTAGATTTTAGCAGATCACGTGCACTACAGGGTGTTTCGTACATAAGAGGGAAGAGCCTGGGAACGAGGTTGATACTCTTCTATAAACCGAATCGCATAATTATATTTGACATTTATATAGACAAACACGCTTTGGTATACCTTTTCTTTGATCATCCATTTGCAAAACTGTTCATCATATGGCTCATCACTATCTCCTACAGGGAAGGTAATTCCTGGAAACAAGCACATAATGAGTAAGCGCAAGAGTCCCTTAAGACCTGGGGAAATTATTACAGAAACATCTGAAAATCTTGATGTTTCCACAAAGATTTGGCTAGCCCTGTTTGCCTAGCCTTCAGAAATTTGTCGCAGAAACAAAATTTCCCCTCCATGAAGCAAAACACGCCACAGCATGCAGTACTTTTGTAATTGACTGATCTACAAAACTTGAGATAGTTTACTCTACAGTCAAATGTTTATGACAAAAGTTTCCTGGTTACTCACCATCGGAAAACATTGTTAGGAAACACTGTTTTGGCAGCAATGTCTCCCGGTTTGCCCTGGGACTCAGAAAAGGATTTAACAGTAGCGTAGAACACATACCTAATCGTGACGTATCAGCCATGATAAAGTAACCGCCGTCCGGTACAACAGGGTCAAAACCTGCATCACGGAGAATTTTCATTTCAAAATCTCTCTTTTTTAACAACGATTCAGCCATTTCATGGAAGTAAGATTCCTCAGTACCAAGTAATTTGTGTTCTCTTTCTAATGCAATAGCCACTGCTTCCTATAGGAGTACAGGTAACATAGAAGTATGTTTCTTTTGTGACAACAAACACAACCAACGTTGTGATACGGACAAAGGCAAGTATAAAGATAAACATGCACAGACAAAGTGCTATGCAAGAAGCTCAACGTAAATACATCTGCCTAATTCTGAAAATAAAGAATCTCACTATTTAAAACATATTTAGCGATTAAGTGTTTTGTGGCCTGGTAATGTTTTGTCACTACAAAATTGTAGACTGTGACCGAGTGTTATAGACTCACCCACTGCAACGGAGTAGGAATATAACGTTTGATCAAGGCGGGAAAATACGGTATGAATAGAAAGGATTTAAAAATTGTGAAAATGCGTTCCAGTACATGCATTGTTCGACACCAGAGGTTTGGTGACTATACCGGCATGCAACGCAGTCAGAATCGCATTATTATATATCATCGATTTCTCGCAACGCGTCGTTCATTCTTCGGCTGGCTTTCGCTGTATACATAGCTCATGAACTCAGGACTTTAATTTTATTAATGGCTGTTTCTTAAAGCAACGTTTTCTTTTAGCTCCAGAGAGCTGGTTAAAGATTGTCAAAAGAAAATGTCTGTCAAAGGTAAGATGATGTTTGCAAATGATAGTTCTAGCAACATGTTTATACAATTAAAACTTCTGTCGTATTCATAAAATTTGTTATAGGATTATGTTGCAATTATAATAATTCTGCAATTTATGAGGCAACCAACTCGTACAGTACGAGTATACAATTTCAAAATATGAGTACTGGCTAAATTAATGTCGATAAATTCACATTCAGAAACATTACAAACCACAGAAAGGTTCTACATAAAATTTTACTCTTTGGATTTATACTGTTGCTATTTAATAGTGTTAGTAGTCACTTCAGTCATTTCTGTATTATTTTTCATCAACCCCAATGTCCAATGATCACCAGCATCAGGAGATGTATCATTTTGTGATATTATTTAATATTATACCTCAAATTCAAATTGTCCAATCAGAAAGCTAGGCTCGTACCACGTGAGCACGAAATTTATCATTGAATCACCCCCTACGTTGTCATATTGGATGCAGTGGGTGATTCATTCATATCACCTGGGTGATTCGATCGAATCACCCAGGTGATACGATTCGAGATAACCACGCGAGACTACACGCAAGACTCTACGCTTGAAAAAAGGAGTGGGAACATTTCATTGTCCGCTTACAATGCCCGAACGTAATAAAATGTAGAATTAAGAATTTTATACATAAAAATAGCTTTTAAGTAGTTGCGTCTTACTTTTAGGGGTTTTCAGCTTAAATTTCCAAGTACATCAGCAGATCGAACATCGTAGGTTGCCCCAGTAATTGCTCTTGCAGCACGATTTTGATATTTTTGCAGCCTGTCTGCGAGGCCAATTCCGCAGTTATCCCATAGCGGGCTGCAGTAATCAAAATAAGGCTGCACGATGGCATTATATAGCATTTTTAGTGTCGGCAGTGGGACAAAAGGCATAACTCGTCTCATTGCACCAATACCAGCCCCAACCTTTGAACATATAGCATCAATATGTTTGTCCCAACGTTATTCTTAAGGTTATAGGATGATCCGATAAACATATGTTTAGATTTTGGGGGGTGGATTTGAAGCTTGTTTTGTATCATTCATTTACGTATATTTTCAAGATCAAAGTTTATTTTGTATAGTTTCTTCAAGGAAATGAATAACGATGAAAATATTTTGGAACTATAGTGGTTCGGTTTAAAAATGCGAGGGGATACTGCATGCATGTATTTCTGGTAAGATCACTAAGATGTTTAATTCTTAAATTATGGGTGTAACCTACCTGAAAAATATAGACAAAAGTGTGCGAAATTCGTCCAGATGAAGTTCCTTCTCAAATTGTTGAAATTTTCTCTATATTGTTCAGGTAATTACATTCATAATGACGACATTTTACTGCTGTTTTTCCAATTCATCCGAACCAAAACCTGTAACTATTAATGCATTTATTGATGGTCATTGAGATTGAGGTCAAATTGCACTAATAATCCAGTTAATAATTCATTGTCTATGCATCGAATCACGCCTATTAATCAATTTTGGATTGGTGAATATTTAACTATACAGATGTTTATTTATAATTATTACATAAACAAACATAATCCTTATCTTGTTTTGTTCGCGCCATATTGATTTCCATCAATTTTTAATTCCCGCCACCCGCGACAGACTGTGAGAATATAGTAAATTCCATAATTAACCCCATTTTCAAATTGCGATTAATCGTCGGTTTGAAGGGGTTATTTGGGTTTCAGGGTATCATAAAGTAGAGCAAATCTTCCTGAATTCGATGGTGTGATTTATTTGGACCTTCTTCAATTATAAATATAATAACACCCGGCGTACATCAAAGCCACTTTCGCGATTTGTGCTCTGACCCGAAACAAAGGTTAATACAATTGGTTATTAGCATGACTAAAACACGATATAAAAATCAGAATAAACAAGAATAATATAGTTGATACACCATTAAATCATTTATATAATCCTTTAAAAATACCAAATATTCCAAGAGAAAAATCGAAATAAAAATCCACAATTTTTCACAATGCGTGGTCGGAAATTTCAATTTTGAATGAGCCGCGTTGCATTCTGGGAAGACCATCATTCCTCCTCTGCTTCGACACTGAGTGAGTGACTCCCAAAACCTCCAAACTACAGGCATACATTTCATGGTAATTTTTGAAAGCGCATTATCTATACTGTATTAATCCAAACTTTTGTCAAACTTTGTATATACATACTACAAACTTGCGTGGTCTTTCCAGTGCTTTTCCTAATTCTGTCACTCTAACAGTGTACTCTAGTTAACAAGAGACGAATCGGGGAGCGGAGGTGAAGACACAGGGTATCAGATTTACAAAAGGCATGGCTGCATGGGTAGATAATCTGGTTAAAGTCATAACGCCCAACACTTTCCTCTTGACGAGTAAAATTGTCTTGCGTTTGACAGAATAGAATAACAAAGTACAACGCATTAGTCTTATGATTACAACATTTTCTAACTTAACTGAATATCTCTTAATTGCATTTACGTTGCTACAAAGTAAATATAATTGCTTATACCTGAGTGATAGTGGGAAGAATAGCCACGGAATTTCTGTGAAGTGTATACATGTGACTGATCAATCTTTCTGGAGCGACACTCCACCCAAGCTACATGAAAAACAAAGACATTTTCCGCCATGGAATGAAGAGTACGTTTGTCACAAACCTTGCATAAAGTTTGGTAGGATAGGCTATTTAATCGTTTATGATATCTGAAACGTGAAAGTCCAGTATTCAGGTAGTATTCTAGTAATTTGGTAGGGCCCTCGCAACTTACCGCGATCTCTGGTTAAAACAAACTATATATAATACCATTTTTGTATCATTGCGATAAAAATGGCCAAATACTATCCGATTTAATAAAATGACAGGTCGAAATCGCATTTTTGCCACCATTGTATTGAAATTATTCTAATTTCGTATTCAAGTTTAAGAATAATCATGACTTCGTAAATTTAAAGATGGTTTAACTCACGCTTTAACAACGAAATTTCGTGGTTAAAATATTTTCGAAACTGAAGTTTGCAGAGAAATGACTAATGTTTTCTACATAGGCAACCCCCATTTGGGCAAATGTTCCAAAATTCAAAGATTATAGAGAATTGGATTTGGTGATTTACACCATCGCGCTATGTCATTTACTATTTACAGACGAAGTCATAATTCAAAGCTATGATATGTAAATTAACAAATACTTGATATCAGTTATGTCCGCAATTTCTGACCATGACCTTATTGTCGATTTCAAATCACTTCTCAACGCGTCGTTCCTTCGTCGTGGGTGTTCCCAATTACATTTCCAAATTAGGAATACTGCATGGGCGAGGGACTTGTAAAGCCAATTACGCAAGTTGTTTTGTGAATTATACTAAAGTATCGCACATACTATAAACTCGTTAGTTGTGGAGTTATAGAATTCTTTAGAGCTTAAGTTTATATTATTTTAAAGTTTCAACCAACGGAATTCCTCTATATTCGTTCGCAAGAAACAACACCACAACTCAGGAGTTTATATAATATGTTCAGAGCTTCAGTAATTCACAAAACAACTTGCAGAACTGGTTTTACAAGTTCCCCGATCCAATATTCCAAATTTTGAAACATAATCGGGAATATTAGGGAGCTTTCGCATGCATGTATGCAGGCAACGTGACGACGACGGCTATTAATACAATGAAATTCACAATACTTTAGAAAATAAATGAATAATTAAAATCCAGGCAACAACGCCGGCAAACCAAAGATTTTTACGTCTTGTGTTCAACGCCTGCATTTCAAGCCACGAGAAGTGGTAGTCAGCAAATTTGCTCAGTAGAACTCTTCTCAACCATAAAACCATGTCTTACCCTCCTCAAACTACATTTAATTATTTCATACAATTGATAATAGACGACAAGTTTTCTTTACAATCATCTATTTGAAGGAGTTCGTTTTTGGTCGTCGTCGTCGCGCTTCCGTCCTATATCAGGTGCAGGGCGGCGCGCACCCCTACTAGCCTTGGCCAAGAGGGGTGCAGAAGGGTGCCAACTTCCATAACAAATCCAAATTATGGAATTGGTAGGGCATTTATCAAGCAAAAATAAAATATTGGGCCATTGGGGGACCCTGACCATCTAGGCAATCCTATTGTTCAAAAATTTTCAAGCTGGATGTATCTCTGTCCTATATACAGTACATAAGATCTCTACTCACACATTGGAGACCGCGGCTTGAAAAGCGAGCTGACATCAACAATAAAGTTTTGAGAAAAACGTACCTTCCATCCCGTAGCGCTAAATGCCTTGCCAGCGCTGCTTATTGTCACTGTGCGTTCCCACATCCCTGGTAAAGTTGCTATATATAGAATAACACAATAAATGTATTATTCAATACAATGTATTTCTTCATGTAGATCTAAAAGTAGCTACGCTGAGGGTACATTATCTGCGCCAAGATGCCGCCGCTGGCGCCGCCGCAGTTGCCGCAGTTGCTGCCGCAGTTGCTGCCGCAGTTGCTGCCGCAGTTGCTGCTGCTGTTGTTGTTCCTGCTGTTGTTGTTGTTGCTGTTGCCACCGCCGCCGTTGTTGTTGTTGCCATCGTTGGTGTTGTTGGCAGTTGTTGTTGTTGCCTCCGTTGTTGTTGTTGCCTCCGTTGTTGTTGTTGCCTCCGTTGTTGTTGTTGCCGCCGTTGTTGTTGTTGCCGCCGTTGCCGTTGCTGTTACTGTTGTTGTTGATTGTAGTTTCTGCATAAATCAGGCTAATGAAATTGATTGACAAGTGTCTCTTGACTTCACTCACCTATTCTGATATGTTCGTTGCCGGGGTAAACCAGCCATTCATAAACTTCATCACTAATACACAGTACATTGTGCTTCTTTGCAAGTTCTGCAATCATTTCAATTTCATCTCTCTCGTATACCTAGGTAATTGCAACAAAATACCACGTCTATTCACATGACTATTCAAATTTGTATATTAATACAACTGACAGTGCCTGTCACATAGGTACATTATATGCTATCTTAATATAGTATGGAATATGATTCCTGTTGCGTTGCGTTTTGGGTATTTTTTCAATGTGAGGCGACTGCATGTGAGAATTGACTGATCAGAAATTGTGCGCGACCGGTCCCAATTGGAACTGACCTGTCACCTTGACCGGCATATACACAACCCTGTAGCCGTACAAAAAATAGTCTTTACCAACAGACTTCTGATTCTTTGCAGTTTTGTTCACTAGGAGCAAAATGGTGGCCACCAAAGTGTAAAGCCTAGAGTTTTTTTTTTGCACTTCACTTGGTTGAACTAGAATACTGGGTTTGGTGGATAATCCAAGTGAGTAGATATATACACAATTTAAGACCTAACCAGGAACGGTTGCGATAAATGCAACACTAGGTCCTCTGGCAGGAATTGAACCCACGGCCCTGCGATTCCGGTGCAGCGCTCTAACCAACTGAGCTACAGAGGCCAGTAACCCGCGCACCCGTTAACCTATATATACAGAAGTACTATTTACAACATGAGCGGCAGTGTTGTATCGGATATACAAACTCGAGCCGAAGGCGAGCGTTGTATATCCGATACAACACGGATGCGAATGTTGTAAATAGCTTGTGAAACGTCTTGATGAGAACATTCGTATTCTTCAACAATTTAAAATAAATGAATGATATTTGGTGAGAAAATTGAACTTAAAGTTTATGTAAATCAGCATGATTCTGTATCAGATATACAAACTCCTTCACGCTAATGATTTCTTTTGTGTTTTCTTCATGAATTATTAATGAGTTTTACAACTTACGGTTACAGCTCAGCAACTGGCCTCTGTAGCTCAGTTGGTTAGAGCGCTGCACCGGAATCGCAGGGCCGTGGGTTCAATTCCTGCCAGAGGACCTAGTGTTGCATTTTTCGCAACCGTTCCTGGTTAGGTCTTAAATTGTGTATATATCTACTCACTTGGATTATCCACCAAACCCAGTATTCTAAAGCCTAGAGCAGTCTATCTTACCTTTCCCAAGGGATTATTGGGAGTATTAAAAACGATTGCCTTAGTCTTCGTACTGAATGCTGCTTCAAGCTCTTTAGGATCAATTTTCCAGCCTTTTGAAGAACGCCAGTTGTTTTTTGACTACAAATTTTTATATTAAACTAGAATAAAATTTAACCACAAAACTTAACCAAGTGCTTCACTTAAAGGTAGGTTTCATTACCACCTATCCTGCAGCTGACCGGCAGTTGATCAGAGTGAGGAAATTATGTTAATTTTTCATTATATGTGGTAATAATTAAGTCATATTTGCCTGTGGCAGTCTTCAATTTCCTTGCTTCTTAAAATGCCAACATTCTCATGTGGAACTTTCTATTACTCGTAACGTTAACTCAAACCCACCAACATCATATAACAGAGGATGATTATAAAACATGGTCTTACTGGTCTCAAGGGAACGCCAACGGGCACACCACCATTATATATGATCATTCTCTTATAGCAGTCAAACACTGGTTCAATGATGATCACCTATTAGATGTAGTAAAAAGGTTATTGACAACTTGTTAGGAATAGTAGCGATTGACACGCCAGGCGGAAAGCGCAATTTAAATATAAATATTAAAGCCAAACAAGTTAATTAACTAGTTGTCAGTGTTAGTAATTAGACCTATGCATAGGTCCAATTACTAACACTGACAACTAGTTAATTAACTTGTTACTAACTATTCTATACTGACATGTTGTTTTCTCTTCTTTTCGCTTATTCGTGTATTTGAATTTTGTAACCGTTTTAATAATTTGTAATATATATATATAGCACTCTCTTGTAAATAAGTTTAAACGCTCTGAAGATGTTGTAAAGTAAACAACGAAACGTAAGCAAATAAATTTTACTCTTTTATTTTAAATGTCTTGTTTGAAAGTCATTTGCTGAGCTTTAATATTTATATTTAACTTGTCAGAAAGTTGATAAATGAAGAAGGTTTATGTACGTTAATCTCACCTCATCTCCTTCATTAACAAAGGCAGAAATTGCAGAGAATATAGATCCATATGCACCATTTGTTATGAGCACCTATGAATACAAGTACAGAATAATAAAAATGATACAATTCAATATTCGTGTTCCTAATATATTTTAGTTAGCGTTGGTCAGAGTTACTATTTTGTTTTGCATTCAATATTGGTATGTTTCATTAAGAATTGCCCCAACTTCAGAGGTGGTGAGACTTATACTGTAGGAGCACGCAGCTGAAAGAAAATAAACTAAATTCTTCTCTTTCATCTATTTGACATCAAATAAAGTACTTTAAATGCATCTTATCAAAATAATTTACATCATTTTTTCATTATGATAATTATTTGTGGAATGACCACCATTAGCAGCACAATGCTGCTAATTGAAACCCACCATGGCCCAAGTATAATTATTAAATTTGAAATAATAAATCAATAACTTGAATATGTCCTCATCACGATTGGCCTCATAACATATATATGGCCTTGAGTGTGCCACACAGAATATCATGTCAAGTAAGCCTTTGCTCTTTCATGGGATGTAAAAAGATAACTCATGGTAAATTGAAGTACCTCGGTCATAGCTTGTATATCTCGACCATGAAGTTTGGAAAACAATGAAGCAATGCTCTTGACCAATCGTGGATGGCCCTACAACAACACAAGGAGTTGGTCTCTTACTGACAGTAATCTATTGGAGAAGATTTAATCTCTTTTATTATTATTTATACATTATTTCAAAATAATGCAAACACAAATGAACGTTATACAGCAGTTATGTGCCCTACGCACTATTTCCCCTTCAATTTATTATTCATCCCACCAATTCATGATTCATCCCTGTACTTTGCTATTCTACTGGGTGTAAGACGCTTTTAATTGTCAAAGGGAATTAGTGTTGGACATTCATGGGTTGATCAGACTATTTTCCCACCTCTCTTGTTAACTCATTAAGCAGCAATGTGCCCTACTTTTTTATTTTAGGATCTTTATAAACACCAAAAGATTATACTCAACAAGGGGGACGTTTTGGGCGTTATTGCGTAATATGTCAAAGTATATTTGCCAGATGATTGTATTTATAGAGGCATATTTACTTAATAGATAAAATGTATGGATTTCGCAAACCTGAGCTCTTGTGTACTGATGAATAAGGTCATTCTCAGATGTCAATACAGTAGCTAATGCCTTTATCAGGTAATCTGGTGGACTGTAATCTGGAAAACCCTAGTAACAAACAGAGTTTTGCTATTTTTCCTATGCCATATTAATTCTATTACTAGAAATACAGCATGGATGCATCAACTCCTCGCTCTTTTTGCAACAAGTTTTGCAACACATTTTGCACTAAGCAAGGCATCAGATACGCGATCTGTTTCACAGAAACGTTTTACAGAAACGTGAAAGATCATTTTCATCATGGGGCATGTTTTGCACATAACTTGCAGGATGCTAAGCAAGATCATATCATTTACTCTGAGAGCTCTTCGCTTACTCAAGTTATTGAAAGAATTTCCCTTGCACCCACCCACCTCTTCGGCCGTTCAGCATGACGTTTGCTCTAACTTAGAGTTACCTACAATGTGTTCAAAATTGTACATTTACCGATATAATATTGGTAGTTATAATATTATGAAAATAATAGCCATTATATACAAATAGAAGCAGCTATCATCAACTGTCTCCAACACCATATACTGGATCAAAGACTCGTGAAAGGACATTTTGCAAAGAGAAACAAACAATATTGTTGCATTTTGCACGACAATTTGCACAACATTTTGCACAACATTTTGCACAACATTGCAACACATTTTGCAACACATTTTGCAACAAATTTCGCAACAAATTCTGCAAGAAATTTTGCAAAACATTTTGCACACATTCTGCACAACATTATGCAACAAATTTTGCAACAAACTTTGAAACACGTTTTGCAACAAATTTTGCCCAATATTTTGCAACAAATTTTGCAAAACATTCCGCAACAAATTTTATAGAACATTTTTGCAACAAATTCTGCAACAAATTTTGCAAAACATTTTTCACAACATTCTGCACAACAATATGCACAACATTGCAACACAGTTTGCAACACATTTTGCAACAAATTTCGCAACAAATTGTGCAACAAATTCTGCAAGAAATTTTGCAAAACATTTTGCACACATTCTGCACAACATTATGCAACAAATTCTGCAACAAACTTTGAAACAAATTTTGTACAACATTTTGCAACAAATTTTTGCACCACATCTTTCAACAATTTTTTAAATACATTTTGAAGCAAATTTTTGAGCAAATTTTTCAATACATCTCGCAACACATTTTGCAACAAATTTATCAACAAATTTTGCAAGAAATTATGCAACAAATTATGCAACAAATTTTGCGACAAATTTATCAACAAATTTATGCAACAAATTTTGTGACAAATTTTGCACAATATTTTGCACAACATTTTGTCACAAATTTTGCACAACATTTTGCAACAACATTTTTATTTATTTACTTTACAACCATATAACACAAAAAAGTTTCTACATGCATGGTTGAAGGTGTGGTCAACAGGACATGGGTCCCATATGAAGACCAACCTAACAGAAGGTAGAGAACATTACGGAATAGACATAAATTAACGACAAAGACAATACGCTATTTACATATTAAAGGAAACTTTAGGAACAAATTTTGCAAAACATTCTGCAACAAATTTTGTAGAACATTTTGCAACAAATTCTGCAACAAATTTTGCAAAACATTTTTCACAACATTCTGCACAACAATATGACAACATTGCAACACATTTTGCAACACATTTTGCAACAAATTTCGCAACAAATTGTGCAACAAATTCTGCAAGAAATTTTGCAAAACATTTTGCACACATTCTGCACAACATTATGCAACAAATTCTGCAACAAACTTTGAAACAAATTTTGTACAACATTTTGCAACAAATTTTTGCACCACATCTTTCAACAATTTTTTAAATACATTTTGAAGCAAATTTTTGAGCAAATTTTTCAATACATCTCGCAACACATTTTGCAACAAATTTATCAACAAATTTTGCAACAAATTATGCAACAAATTATGCAACAAATTTTGCGACAAATTTATCAACAAATTTATGCAACAAATTTTGTGACAAATTTCGCACAATATTTTGCACAACATTTTGTCACAAATTTTGCACAACATTTTGCAACAACATTTTTATTTATTTACTTTACAACCATATAACACAAAAAAGTTTCTACATGCATGGTTGAAGGTGTGGTCAACAGGACATGGGTCCCATATGAAGACCAACCTAACAAAAGGTAGAGAACATTACGGAATAGACATAAATTAACGACAAAGACAATACGCTATTTACATATTAAAGGAAACTTTAGGAACAACAGCTTTTGTTTACATCGAACAGCTTTTGTTTTTGTGCGCATTTTGTTTACATCGAAAGTAGAGTCTAATTTAGAAGAATAGTAAGTATGAAGTTGGTGCTTAAAGGAGGAAACAGACGTACTGTTACGAATGATAGGAGAGAGATTGTTCCAGAGAAAGACAATTCGATTAAAGAACGAGTTTCTAAAAAGAGAAGTCGTGCACAGTAACAAAAGAGGAGATATATAAATCGTAGAGGCCTTGTTTGCATTTGAAGAAAAAGATGAGATTCTTTATTTCAAATTTTCAAATTTTGCAACAAATTTAGCAATAAATTTTGAAAAGAAATTCGATGACAAGGGGATGGAAAATCCTGGGTGCGAAGCTTGATGGCAACTACAGTATGTTCATACAGTATGTTCAACCCTTATACACCCACTATTTGCATACTATTAATACACCAGAATCTTAATTCCTTGTTAAGGTGGTTCCCTACAGTTTTAGTAGGATCTGAATCTCGAATTTGTCAGACGTCATTGTCCAGTACTGCGCGTGGAAAATTCGTGGTCTTTTGAGACAAGCGGGCGAAGTCATTTTTGAGTGCTTATCTTGCGACGGTCGAAAGATGCAATTTTCAGTGTGTATTTCACGTATTAACGTTTGTTATCGTCCTTTAAAATGTTCAAAAACTTCGACTTGTCGCAACAATAAAATATAAATATCAGTAATATATTTACTGGACGGAATTTAAAACTTGCTGGAAGTGTACACGTTTAGACTGTCGCTGTGATATTACCCATCTAAAGTGAAAAACAACTTTTTTTGCTCTTCTCAGTTCAACTTTACTTATAGCTAGTGTGAAGCCACACTACCCACTAGTGGTTTTTAAGAAATTGTTCACACCGATTTTAACACAAATGCAAATTTAAGGATTTAGTGCGAACCAGTTTTTGAATTCTTGCACATAGACGAGAAGTGCACATAGACGAGAAGTATACATAGTGTTATGTCCACGCGTGGGAATATTCCCGCGGGAAAATTGAAATCTTGATTTTTGCGACGTCATTTTTAAACTTTGTATACCTTACGACAACCATAAAATCCACAATATATGCGATTTTTCAAAAATCGTAAGAGCCAAATTTTTATATTACAAAAACATGGTTTATCAAGAATTAAAAAAAAATTGGCTTGTACAATTTAAAAAAAAACCTCCTGTTTGAAGTAGTTAATATACATTAGGTTCTTGTGTGCAAAATATAAAGTTTTACCAAAGGAAATTCCAAAAATTTAAGAAAGAAGGTAAAAATACAACCTTTTGTAAATCGCCTTGTTACTATGGCAACGAAAACATTTAGCAACATTTTTTGGTGGCCGGGTTTCGTGATCATACCTTGCAAGATGAGGAAATAAAGGGCCTTAAATGAGCTGTGCGCTTTAAAGTAAAAACTGTCGGGAGCCACCTTAACTTCCTTTTATTGTACTAATATTAAAATACATTTGCCAAATATACAATTGTACATTTGTTTTTAGGCATTCTATGACTTTAAGCTTCAAACGTAACGTAAATTCATCCTTTGAAATTTGCTTCATGGCTCTTTCCATGGAACAACATTCTCATATTCTTTTTAAATCTCACTCATTCCACGACTGCTGACAAACCGCCATCAGAATTGGAACCCAGACCTAAGTTTACGCAAAGTACTCAAAGTAAAGTTTGTGCTAACCTGACCAACATTGATTGGATTATACTGTTGATTAAGTTTAGAAAATTCAACCCTAAAAGTTAATAGCAAAGAATTAAAAAGGTAAAACATAAAACAAACTGTTGACACACTAAATGCGGATCTTACCAGACACTTGTTCTAGACATTGTATCCAACCTCTTCGCAGGCTCAATTATATCTTTCTGTGATGCCATTTCAGAAATCTGTTAACAAATACAGAGTTAAAATCAGGCCAGTATTTGTTACATACTGTAATCTCTCTAATAAGCCCCCCTCTCAAATAAGCCCTCCCCTTTTACAAGAAGAAATTTATTAAGCCCCCCTCTCTAATAAGCCCCACCCCCCATTCACACAAAAACACAAGTGTTTTGATAAGATTTTTTGATTTTCCTGACATATTGTACCGTGCTTGCACAAAATTATTATATTCTACGGGGAAAATAAATAAGCTCCCCTCTAAAATAAGCCCCAAAAGTCAAAAGAGCATGGTTTTTGTTGTACATACACTTAAATTTATGTGAGATTTTTTGAAGGCAGGAAACAACTCAAGCGAGGGTAGCAGTCTGCTATGCTGGCTAAAGCAAATTTTGCAGTCACCAACTTTATATAGGTCAACAAAATAGTTTGCATTGGTGAACAGCAAGACAGGTCAAATGCCCTGACCCACTACAGGAGGAATCAAATGCCCCATCACAACGAATTTTACAAAGAACAAAAGCCCGCAGTGGCGTAAAGCTGATAAGGTAGGGCCCCCGACAGTTGGGCCCCTCCAGTTTGCTGCTGCCCCGCCCCCGCCAAAACTAGAATACAGTATTATAACAACTAAACATAAAAAATGCAGGCAAACATCGAGGTGCGAGCCTGTTGACGTTTTATTACATGAAGTTATTGAACTTTCCATTTGATGAATGCAAACCACTGACCTTATTCAAAATAGAATGTCTGCCACTACTGCCAGTGGAAAACGGCACAACAAATCTGGTGTGCAAAAGAGGGCACAAAAATCTCTTCATAGACCTAAAACACATAAACAAATTAATCCAATAATCCTTGGCAGTCAAATCATGACAACAGGGGCGCGCACGCCAAATATGCCTAAGGCCCCATCTTGCTTTGTTACGCCACTAAATACCCGCCTCTTGAACACATGAGCAATGGCAAATGCCCATCCCACGATGTTACACCTTTGAATTGATTGGTGCGTAATACTGTTAGTGTACATAGTACCGTGTTGCATCAATCTACCTGAAAAATACAATTATGAGAACTTCGATGTTTCGAGCGAAGGTCCTTCGTCTGGAGTTAGTAGCGTGGGTCAGGGAAAAACATGTGCTTTTATAGTGAATACAAAAGCAATCACGTGAAACAAAATAAACCAATCAGATGGATTTAATCAAAACAAACTGTAAACAAAATATGGAAATCATATTACAAAGTATATATTAGCATGTAAAGAAAAGCGAAAAAAAACATGAATAGGACAAATAACAGAACTATGTATGAGATGGGGTGAGATGTCGAATATATGCCGCTCATTGCCGTGGGGATGAATGGTGCCAAGTTGGGGTGAGATGTAGAATATATGCCGCTCATTGCAGAAGCGCTCATTGCAATGAGGATGAATGGTGTCAAGTTGGGAAATGAGACGCATTTCTTGTCTTTTACGGCTATCATTAATTGCTGCCTGAATGCTGAATTTTCAAATAAATCCCCCCTTCCAATTTTCAAATATACCCCCTCCAATTTTCAAATATAGCCCTCTCCAATTTTCAAATATACCCCCTTCCAATTTTCAAATATACCCCCCTCCAATTTTCAAATATACTTCCCTCCAATTTTCAAATATATCCCCCCTCCAATTTTCAAATATACCGCCCTCCAATTTCAAATTTACCCCACTCCAATTTTCAAATTTACCCCCCTCCAATTTTCAAATACATGCCCCTCCAATTTTCAAATGTACCCCCTTCCAATTTTCAAATCTACCCCCCTCCAATTTTCAAATACACCCCTCCAATTTTCAAATTGCCCCCCTCCAATTTTCAAATTACCCTCCCTCCAATTTTCAAATACACCCCTTCTAATTTTCAAATATACCCCACTCCAATTTTCAAATATACCCGCTCCAATTTTCAAATATACCCCCACCCCACTTGCAAATACACCTCTAATTTTCAAATATACCCCTCCAATTTTCAAATACACCCCTCCAATTTTCAAATTTACCCCCTCCAATTTTCAAATATACCCGCTCCAATTTTCAAATATACCCCCATCCAATTTTCAAATTTACCCCCCTCTAATTTCAAATACACCCACCTCCAATTTTCAAAACACCCCCCTCCATTTTCAAATACACCCCCCTCCTATTTTCAAATACACCCCCTCCACTTTTCAAATAGCCCCTCCAATTTTCACATATACCCGCACCCATTTTTTAAAATACACCTCTCAATTTTCAAATATGCCCCCTCAATCAATCAATCAATCAATCTGTCTCGATCAATCTGTCAGTCTATCTAAGCTCTAGTGATCTTTTAATTTGAAATATGCTTTCCAAAGTTAGTATCAGTGCATGGAACATAAATGGTATTATTATGCATTACTGATGCAATCTCGATTGTGATTGGCTAAAAACCTACAGATAATTCTCAATGTCTTGCCACCTATACGACATTGAGAATTATTCCCTACAAAACTCTCTAAAGGCCTCTGCATTTATAAATGCATAATAAACAATTATTGAATTCGGTTTTCGCATGATAGCGAGAATTATCGAGCCTCAGTTTGCGTATGGTTTGCGTTACCGCCTCAGCTTCGCTTCGGCATATAACGCAAACTTCGGCTCGATAATTCTCAATATCATGCTCAACCTCATCCAATAATTGTTAATAAACCATAGAACAATTGGAAACAAACTTCTCAATGATGATTTCTTACACAATGTAAAAGACCATGATTTAATTTTTTTAACTGAAACATGGTCAGTCCTGGTTTCAAGGCTATATCCACGTGTACTGCAAGCCAGTGCAAGGCCAAAATCGAATTCTGCCTGCCGTATATCTGGTGCTATTTCTTTATTATTTAAAACAAAATTTAAATCAATGGTCACCGCAGAAAAGTTAACCAAAAAATTTCTGTGGAGCCGCATTGATAAATCAATCTTTAACTCATCAAAAGACCTCTTATGTGGTGTATATATTCCCCCTATAAAATCGCCATACTTTGATGAAGAAATATCGATGTACTGTATTACTCGCAAAAAGGAAATGTAATGCTACTAGGAGATTTTAATGCCCGAACAAGTAAACTTGAAGACTTTATATATCCAAGGAAGGAAATGCATTTATAAATGAAATAACAGAAAATTCTTTTATTCCTGCAAAAAGGAACAATTTCGACGGTTCAGTTAATGAACATGTTAATGCTTAATTGAGCTATGTAAGAATTGTAATTTAAGAATTTTGAATGGTAGAACCCTTGGTGACTCCTTGGCAAACCAACCTGTCATGGAAAAAATGGCATAAGTCCAGTCGATTCTGCAATTTGTGATCAAGATTTTACTCAAACATTTGAGAATCTAGTCGTAAAACCAACAACTCAGCTATGTTATTCAGAGAAAAGTTGCAATCATTAGAAACCCAAACTAAACTTAATCAATTAATTAATTCTCCCACTCCATTATCAAAAGAAGGAATAAGTGGGTTTGCATCTGAATTTCAAAATATCATTTTACATGCAGCTACAAAATCACATACCAAAGAGAACAAAATCTATCAATTGATATACTAAAGTCAACTGAAAATGAAACGATACCTATAACTATACAAGTTTGTTTTTTCTTGTTTCGCGCTAAGAGATAAACGCCTTGAAACCAGGGATGTTGGACACTAAAGTTCAATATTACCGTAATTGACCTCTATCTTGCAAATAATTTTGTTATAGTTCGTATTTAGCCTATAGTAGTTACCCTATAGTAGTTACCTTTACTTTGTATGTTTAGTATGGTATATAATTGCTTTATTAGCATGACCTACAGTTAAAGCTTTAGCAATACCTGTAACTGTAGGTCATGCTAATAAAGCAATTATACACCATACCCCTCCAATTTTCAAATTAACCCCCCCCCCCTTCCAATGTTCAACTACACCCCCCTCCAATTTTCAAATATACCCCCATCCAATTTTCAAATATGCCCCTCCAATTTTCAAATACACCCCCTCCAATTTTCAAATACACCCCTCTCCGATTTTCAAATATACCCGCACCCATTTTTTAAAATACACCTCCCTCAATTTTCAAATACATCCCCCTCCAATTTTCAAAGATCCCTCCAATTTTCAAATATCCCCCCAATTTTCAGAAATACCTGCACCGATTTTTAAAATACACCCCTCAATTTTCAAATATGCCCCTCCAATTTTCAAATATAACCCCTCAATTTTCAAATTATCCCCCTTCCAATTTTCAAATATACCCCCTCCAATTTTCAAATATACCCCCTCAATTTTCAAATATACCCCCTTCCAATTTTCAGTAACCCCACCCAATTTTCACATATACTCCCCACCCAATTTTCAAATATACCCCCCTCCAATTTTCAAATATACCCCCCTCCAATTTTCAGTAAACCCCCCCACCCAATTTTCACATATACCCCCCACCCAATTTTCACATATACCCCCCTCCAATTTTCAAATACACCCCCCCTCCAATTTTCAAATATCTGAAACATTGTGATTGCCAGTGTTGAAATGTCTGGCAACAGGCTGTTTAGCATCGTTGTCTGCGACAGCGACAATGCTCACCAAACCTTGTCCTTAAACATCTTCCAGTTTCACCAATAAAACAGTGTGCACATAAAACAGTGCTTAACAGTATACCTAGATTTTGGTGCCGAAATTGTAGTAGAAGAGTCTATAAACTTACAGATTTAAACTTACAGGTTTAAACTTATTTAAGGAAACGTGTCATTAGGTGACGACAAGTCCAGTGGTAGAGAGCTATGGACTAGGGTTTCATGGATATTTTTTACTATGTCAAAACGAAGATGTTTCAGAGTCGTTTTTCAAGATAGGAAAATTCTTCCTAATGACATCCCTTACTTTAAAATTGAAGGGATGGTAAGTGAGAACTAGGGGTATTTTGTTGTTAGGAACATTGGACACAGGATCTCTAAGGGTTTCATATTGGGGAACAGTGGCGTGGTGGCTCCAAAATCTCAAGGGGGGGGCCATTGTTAAATTTGGCACTCCTCAGAGTTATTTCAATACTCCCCCCCCCCCCACACACAATATAGTTCCCTATTCGGTATTGCCCGAATTTGAAGTTTCTAACTTAAGCAATGCTTATAATCTACTGCAGGGACGTGACGATAAAATTGTCGCTAACATCTCAAAAACAGTTTTAATTTGTTTTCATCCCGTCTCTGTCATTGTTTACAGCGGTAGTTTTTGCAGTCGTAGCTAAAACTGTTAAGTTATAGAGGCTCTTTCTTTGTTGCATCTCCATACTTGATCAAGTGCCAACATATTTCAAGTAGATTGTTATAACAACATGAAGTACATAAAATATATACAGTATAGTTGTGCCGCAATAGTATCACGTTTTATTGTTTTAGAATTTTAATTTAAAAATTTATATTTTAGAATGAAATACTAATCCCTTCTTGGTGATTTTGGCACCCCACCTGCATTTTGGCACCCCCCTTGAAACCATCGCTGGGGGGGCATGCCCCCCACCGGCCCGCCCGGCCACCACGCCACTGTCAGCAAATGTGGGAGGCCTTCGAAAAGGCAGTGTCTAAGAGAGGGGTGGGATAGCTGTGTGGGACAAAAAAGTTTCTCATTTCCTGACTTTTGGTATGGAAGTCCTCATCTTCACTGCAAATGCGGCGATGACGAGGGAACTGAGAGAAGGGGATAGACCATTTTGTGTGGTTAGGGTTGGAAGAGGTATTAAAGAGAAGATAGCTATGGGAGTCTGTCGGCTTATAGAACACGGATGTAGCAAGTCTATTGCCATTGATACATATAAGTATATCTAAGAATGATACACTGGTCTCGCTGATCTCCCATGTGAACTGGAGTGCTGGGTGGAAGTTATTAACAAAGTTAATAAACTGCTCGAACTCTCCACAGGAACAGGGCTGCCGAGAGAATTGGCAGGGCCCGGGGGAAAATGTTCTCTGGGGCCCCTATGATGTCATTATTTTCAAACAGCAGAAAAAGACTAAAACTGTGCTAAGGCATATAAGGGGCCCCAACTAGAATGTAAGTGGAACTAACTTAAAAAGGGGCTGCAAGTGGGCCCTTACACTGACCCCAACATTTTGAGGGGGCCTGCTCAATTTTAGGCTCTCTCTCAAGTTGGGGGCCCTTATTAGGTTGGGGACCCGGGGAAAGTTATCTCCCTGCCCCCCCTCTCTGCTGCCCTGCACGGGAACATGAACATGATGCTGTGCAGAGCCAGTCATCAATGTACCTACCAAAGCAATCAGGTATGGGATCAGTGTACTGCTCGAAGATCTGCTTTTCCACAAAAGTGTACATTAGGCCACTTAAAAAAAATAGTTGGTGATCGTCCCCACCCGCCCATAAAAAGAGCCCGCTCAGGATATTTTTTTATTTTCTATTTAAGAAGAACAACGTTTGTCTACATTAAGATATTTAAAATTTTAGTGATTTTCCTATATATAAATGGAGCGTCACTGATTTGTACAGTCAGGACCATTTGGACATATTGTCCCACATCAATTGTCCCACATCAATTGCGAGTTAAGTTTTCGTTTAACATTGTGTTTTGTGTTGATTGAGCCAAATTGAGAAGGACAATTTTAATACAGGATAGTATATATTAAAGGCGAGAGAGTTTAAGGTATTATTTTAAAGTTGCGGTTTTGTTGTAGCAGCGTTGTGAGCTAGTTAAAATATATAAATGATGCGGCTTGATCGTACAGCCATGATGCGGCTTGATCGACACAGCCAAGAGAGGTTTGGCGTAAGAGCTGCGGCCAGTTTTACTATAGTTTTTCCGATTGCTTTTACTAATATAGAAGATAAAGTACCTTGCATGTCATGTGTTTATTTGACCACTTGTGCATAATTAAAGTTAAATGTTCAAGATAATATAAAAATATATTTTCTTTATATATTACTTTATATAAAAATAAATAAAATCCGACCGCCCCGCCCGACTTTTGGCAAAAGTAAAGGACGATCGCCAATTATATTTTTTTAAGTGGCCTTTAATAATAGGGTTAGTGTACAAAGCAATTTTTATAAATCCACGCCGCAATAAATGCAGACTGGCGGCTAGATAGCTCCTCAGACAAATGTGTAGAGAAATTTATAAAATTACCTAATCTCTGGTTAAAATTTATCGTCAACCGGAGCGCAACATCTCGTTTTAATCCATGAAGTATCCAAAACTATTTCCCTTGATCGCCATTTTGAAATTAGAACACGAAATACTTCATTTAGCCATAGACCCAGTGGGTTTTCACTTGTTTCCATCTATCAAACTGACGTTACGCAATTTTTCCGATTTTCATATTTGTTTTTCTTGATTTTTGTTCATCAATTTGGTTAGGGTTAGGTTAGGGTTAGGTTTTGGGTTAGGGGTTAGGGTAGGTTTTAGGGTTAGGGTCAGTTACAAAGTTTTTAACTTTACTTCAAAGTTGAAAAAATTACGTAACGTCAGTTTGGTAGATGGAAACAAGTGACGACCGAATCAGTGTGACCCAGTGAACTCTAAGTAAACTGGAACGCTAACTCCTATGATCAAGTCCTATGATTCGTTGAAGCCAAGCTAGTTTTTCTGAGGTTTGAGCTGAAATACTTAACGCCGAACATTGGGCTGTATATGAAATTGAAGCTATTAAAAAGTTATATTTGATATAAAAACTTCAAGACTTTAGGTAAAATGGAAATACTTAAAAAATACAAAAACAAAAACAACCGCAATTTTGTAAAATACGGCAAATTTTCCCTCAAAGTTTTAAGTATTTCCCTTTTACCTAAAGTCTTGAAGTTTTTATATCAAATATAACTTTTTAATAGCTTCAATTTCATATACAGCCCAATGTCCGGCGTTAAGTATTTCAACTCAAACCTCAGAAAAACTGGCTTCATATGGCTTCAATTTCCCCCCTTGAGTTAGCGTTCCAGTTTATTTATAGTTCAATGGTGTGACCAGATTCTAAAAATTAATTATGCTAAACAGCCGACTAAATTATGCTAAATTGAGATAAATTATGCTAAAAAAGCGGAATTCGTTTAAAATTACTTTAACATGTTACTATTAATTTGTAAAGTTGTAAAATGAAAACATTTTAGCATTTTAAACAAGCTACAGTGCCGCTGGCATCTTTATTCTTGCAAAATTCAGGTAAAAACCATGCAACACGAGAATAAATCTCAGTGGAATAAATTCAACTTCAAGCACGTGCTTCAAGCTAGACTTGCTCCAAGCCTGTCTCTTATAGGGGGAGTATATTAGGGCGCGCAAAAATGCGGGCGGGAGACGGGCGGCGAGAAAATTGGGAGAGGAGAGACAGACTTGTTTCCCTTGCAGGAATTTGACACATAATGAGGCTTATGGCGGCCATATTGGTGTGACCTCATTAGTTATTCACCGGCAAATTTACGAAGAGAGAGAGGCCATTGATGATAAATTCTTCATCTACATCTACATCTACATTTTATTGAGTCGGTAAAAATCGGACGATTATCGCACCAACTATAACAATACAAAATACAAATTCTAAAAACCTAACTACAACTATCTCAACCAATCAAATAATAAAAAATATTACTTAATAAAATTCTTGAGTTCACTCTTAAAAGTATCTAAAGTCTCTGATAAAACTATTTCCTTAGGAAGACTGTTCCACTCAGTTAATGTTCTAGGATAAAAAGAATATTTAAAAATGTCCTTCGTAGCTCGAGGTACTCTATACTTAAACGTATGACTGTTTCGTGTTCTTGTTTCTTGACTTGGAATCAACACGTTTTCCGTGTTCAAGTTAAGTAGGCCGCGACTTAACTTATACATCATACTTAGGCGTATACATTTCCTTCTTGTTTCCAATGTATCCCAATCCAATTCTTTTGTCATGGCTGATACACTAGCTGTTCGATTGTAATTTCCTAAACAGAATCGTGCCGCTGATCTCTGAACTCTTTCGACAGCAGCAACATCTTTCTTATAATAAGGGTCCCATGCTGTAGATGCATATTCAAGCATTGGTCTTACAAGACTTTTATAAGCAACTTCCTTGACATCTCTTGGACAATTCCATAGGTTCCGCTTGATAACATGTAATACGACATTTGCCTTTCGAGTGGTATTAGATATATGAGATGACCATTTCATTTTATTATCAAACATCACCCCAAGATATGGATGGTTTTCGACTTCTTCCAGTGTTTGGCCACAGAACATATACTGTTTCTTTATGATATTCTTTTTAGTTGTAATGCACATCACTTTGCACTTGGTCGGATTGAACTCCATTTGCCAACGGTCTTGCCACTCCTCGAGTTTACACAAATCAGCCTGGAGAGAATCTGAATCTACATCACTTTCAATAAAACAGTACAGCAGAGCATCATCAGCAAACAGTCTTACAGTAGATTTCAATTCATCAGCCAAGTCATTTATATACAGTAGAAACAAGACAGGACCAAGAACTGTGCCTTGTGGTACGCCAGAAGTAACTGTAACAGGAGTTGATGTCGCGCCATCACATACCACAACTTGACTTCGATCTGTAAGAAATGACTTAAACCATTCTTGGAGTGGTCCCCGGATCCCATAATACTCCAACTTCGTCAATAATCTCTGGTGGGGGACTTTATCAAAAGCTTTTGAAAAGTCTAGAATGGCCAAGTTTACTTGTTTGTTTTGTTGAATAGCGTGAGTAATGTCATGGGTAGTGCATATCAGTTGAGTTTCTGTGGATCGTTTAGCCCGAAAGCCGTGCTGATTATCAATGAGTATACCATGCCTTTCGAGATGCTTCATTAAGTGGCTATGCACAATGTGTTCTAAAACCTTGCCAGCGATGCAGGTTAGAGATATCGGCCGATAGTTTCCCGGATCTCACTTTTCCTTTTTTAAATACCGCACATACATTGGCTTCTTTCCATTTACCAGGTAATCTTCCGCTACTGATTGATTCCTGGTAAATATCTGTCAGAATCGGTGCTATTTGACTTGCATTCTCTTTTAGAAACCATGGCGGAATTCCATCCGGTCCACTTGCTTTCTTTGGGTCTAAGGATGCTAGTTGTTTCTCGACTCCTTTCACCGTGATCACAATATTACCAATGGCAGGCGTGGAGTTACTTCCTGGAGTTGGTATATTCTCGACATTTTCTGTCGTGAAAACACTTGCAAATTGTTTACTAAGTACCTCAGACTTTAAACCAGCATCGCTAATGAGTTCATTATCCATTCTAAAATCTTCAACGCCTGGGTTGTCTTGTCGTAATCTCTTAATGTAGGACCAAAAGGCCTTAGGATTTTCTTGCATAGTATCAGTTAAATAGCCAGTCAAATATGTATCCCTAGCTCTCTTCAAGTTCTTACTCAGTTGTTTCCTAGCCGTTTTAAACTTAGTCCAGTCAATCTCTTTTCCCGACTTTTTAGCTTTGTTATATAACTTTTGTTTGACTCGGTTTGTCTCCTAAGTGCACGATTAAACCAGGGCAGATTATAACGAGATGATGTGTATTTGCATGGTATGCAAGAATTCATTATGTTTTGAATACCTTGTTGGAACGCATCCCACTTAGTATCAAGGGACTCCTGCTTCAATGAACACTCAAAGTTATTAGCCAACTCACGTAGCTTTTGCTGTATTAGTTCTTTGTCTGCCCGCTTCCGGATAAATACTTTACGCTTCACATGCCTTTTCTTTTACAGTTTAAATTAACCTGGAAATAAACAATATCGTGGTCGCTAATTCCCGGGAGTACTTTAACCTTGTTAATAATATTTTCGTTATTCGTAAAGACCATGTCTAATATATTGTGTGTTTCTCCTGACTCCTTGTTGGCTCTTTAACCATTTGGTTAAGTCCATGTTCGTTTATAATTTCGAGCAATCTATCAGAATAAACAGAAGCCTTTTCTGGAGCATAATCTTTCCAATCGATATTAGGTGCATTGAAATCTCCAGCCACTATCACATGGTGATTGTTCAGTTTATCGGATAGTTTGAAAAGCGAATTATTCAGTTCATCAAGACTAACCATATCACTCATATTCGGCCGATAATATGAAGCAAAGAAAATAGACTTTGATTTCCGGCTTTTAATTTGACATTGTGTCCATACGATTTCACAATCTGTATCAAACTCCGAGCGTTCAGTAACCAAAATATCTTTCTTTACGGCCTGAAAGACGCCCCCATGGCGGTCGGTAGTTCTATCTTTCCTAAATATATTGTAATTACCTGGGAAAATTTCATTGCTAGTTATTCCAGAGTGAAGCCAAGATTCATTACCAATAATTATATCTGGTTCATGTTTATCAATAATGGCCTCAAATTCAGCAACTTTATTCCTTACACTTTGACAATTCACTAGTAAACAAGTTAATTTGCATTTGTTCGCTCGAGGCTTTTTAAAATGTTTTTGAAATTTCGCCCTGCTGCGTTTGTGGGAAGTCTCGGGGATATCTTGCGGTTCCACTGAGATTTCCTCAAGAGGGGCAAATGCATTGGCAGAAACTAGAGATTCAATTGATTCATTTAAGAACGATTTTGAAAAGTTCGGGAAGCCACAACCAGGACACAGCCATGTAAGCGATGAGTTAAATAGTATATCATGCGTATCGCCATCAAACTCACAGCAGTTCGAATGAATCCAAACATCACATTCTTCGCAATTCATCCCCAACTGGTCCACCATTATAAAGTCTGAACATATTCCACACCGTTGTTTGTAATCTTCACCAGGGTTCTGTTCAATATCCCCTCCAAGTAACAACAGTAGGTAAAGGGATTGATGATTATTCTTACCAATTATAGTCGTTCGGTAAAACTTGTTCAGCACTTCATGACCAGATAATCTTCTTTCTTGGGCCAGACGAAAGCTAAATTCAAAGCCAGAGACTCCCTTATAAGAAGAGTGACTATTTGCTTCGTCATTGCTAAGTTTTTGTTGCAGTAAACAACCCAACAAGAAAATTATTAATGGAGCTACAAATTGCATGACCGCCTTGCTTGACCGCCTCATCACGCTGATCTTATCTAGACAATACGTGTCCTTTCCCACCAATAACTAGAAACCTTTAGAAACTATTTAATAATGTCGATTAAAGTAGATTTGTGGTGGCCACACCAATATGGACGCCACTGGTCTGCTAATAGTTATGGAGGCATGTACGGTTTAACATTTTCAGAGCATTTCCCCATAATTTATAGACACCTGCCGACCGAAGCGTAACTTCGGTCTAAGCGCTAGGGGTCTGGGTACGTTTTATTCGACGACTGAATGGCGAGGTAAAGGGGCCGCCCAACACCAAAATTGTCTATTGAGGCCCCATGCCGCTAGTGGGAATGCGCAGGTATCGAGTGCCGAAAGCACGAGGGCACTATAGGGGTATGCGGGCATTCTCCTCCAGAAAAATGTTCAAATCTAGAGTCTCTGAAACGCCATTTCATGCACTTAGGGGGAAGACTTTAGAGAATTCTGATGATCAGAACATGTCGTATAAGCAAAAGTGGAAAAAAGTGGGGAATAATTACATATTGATCCCCCTCTGCACAAAAAGTAGGGGGGATTCGTCCCGCCCATCCCACCCCAGAATTGACGCCCTTGCCTGCTAAATTCTGGAAAGTCCCTTAGCACTTTCTTCCTGTATTTCAATAGTCAGTTTGTGTCGCAAAATGTTTAATGCTATATTTTCACACTACGTACGTTCATAAATTTTAAATTACAATACATCACAACATAATGATAGTGAACTTTATTTAAACACGGAAGCCTGTCATCAGAATCCTCCTAGATAAGATGGGCCTATAGCTTGTCGAAAATGTTGTACATTAAACATTTGTCTCGTAATTCGTCTATCTCCTAAAAATGTTGGCCAATTTAGGTTTTTCAAAATCTGTGAAGAGCGTAATTCATAATTGCTTATGGTAATAATCCCCGAGCCAACGGCGCGAAGCGCCGTTCCGGGCGATAGCCCGGAGCGAGGGTACTAATTCCGCTCGGTTATTTATCACACCCGGAAAAAAGGAAATCCATGGGAGATCTAAAGTTCATCAATAATCGCGGGCGCGTGGTTCAAGGTTGGTGGGTGGTCATCTCACTGATCTCAAAAGTATGGCAGATTGTCAGGAGTGGAGTGAGTGAGATTATAGAAAAATTTGAGAAAGTCTGAATTAAAGGTCGCTTTTGGGACTTTATTGGAAGAGCTGTGCCTGTGGGACGGTCTTATCGCTTTAACTTTAGCAAAAAAGATAAGAAGAGTCCAAGCGACAAATGAACGAAAAAAGGAAAATATATAGAGGCAGGTTTGTTATATTATTAAAACAATAAAAGTGTTGATGTATTTTTGTTCTAAAAACTCCTGCTTTATATAATATTTTGCCGATTTGTATATAGGTTTTCATTTATTTACGGTTAAAGTATCGTATATTTTATATGATGAAAAAGGTCTAAATTAAAAGGAGAACGAAATCATTTTAAAGCTACAGCCTTTCTGAATTGCTTATAGTGTTTAGAATGGTTGCTTTTATGGGTGGTCACTGGAGGGTGAAATTTGTCTAGGTATCATATTTTACAAGAAAATGACTATGCACCATCCCAGGTCAACTGCTAATTATGCATCAAATTACTCATTCACCTGGCAAAGTCTATGTTTTCTTATTTCCTAAATTTTTTTGTCATAGGATGAAAAAATATGCTTATTTTAATATAATTATTATAAATTTCATAAGGAATGATATTGTTTTGTTGAGATATAACACATTTCATTTCACTTACCCCCCGCCAGAACACGATTTCAGCCATATTTTGCCGATTTGTATATAGGTTTTCATTTATTTACGGTTAAAGTATCGTATATTTTATATGATGAAAAAGGTCTAAATTAAAAGGAGAACGAAATCATTTTTACGCTTATATTTTAAACTGATTTCATTTCAAAAAGGAATTTATCGGTAAAATGCAGTTTAGTTTTGCGAACATTTCGAAACGTTATATTTGAACGGAAGGTTGAATTTTACATTAGTTTAACGCTCATATAACGAATAATAACATACCTACATCATAAATTCGGGAATTCTATAGCTAAAACAACTATTTTTTAATTATTTTTGGCCAATTTGTATCCTGTTTTGTACGTAGTCTAGGACCTGTAAAGGAGTTTGTATGGATTTCATTTAGGACAGATTATCTGAACTGTTTTAGGGTAAAATGACCATGGCGGTCAACATGGCATATGTGCCAAAACCCGAATCCGGGGCGAAAGTCCTGAAAATGACCACGCCCAGAAACGGCACTGTCGGCATAGCTCTAAATCCTGAACCGCCAAAGCTACAGCCTTTCTGAATTGCTTATAGTGTTTAGAATGGTTGCTTTTATGGGTGGTCACTGGAGGGTGAAATTTGTCTAGGTATCATATTTTACAAGAAAATGACTATGCACCATCCCAGGTCAACTGCTAATTATGCATCAAATCACTCATTCACCTGGCAAAGTCTATGTTTTCTTATTTCCTAAATTTTTTTGTCATAGGATGAAAAAATATGCTTATTTTAATATAATTATTATAAATTTCATAAGGAATGATATTGTTTTGTTGAGATATAACACATTTCATTTCACCTACCCCCCGCCAGAACACGATTTCAGCCATATTTTGCCGATTTGTTTGCTTTTTATCGCCGAGCCTCGCAAGTATCATCCAAATGTTCTGCTCAGTTTAACACAATGCTAGTTGACTAAAGAATAATTCAACCAAGTTTCATCGGGTTTTGGAGTAGTGCCATGTATTTTATATTCGATTTTGTGTCCTTCGACATTTCCTCAATTATGTAGCCATTGCAATGTCTCGTCGCTTCTCTGCCCGATAAATGCCACTTCTTCGAACACATCTGTATTTATATTACAGTATCCAAAAATAATTGATTGTAGAATAGTCCCAATCGAAAAATTGAAAGCATTACTCCCATTTGGGAGTGAAAAGCCTTCCCTCGTTCATCAAGAACGAGAATCTAAAACAAAAGGTTCAAAATAATTTGAAAGTCTCGCGCAATCTTCACGAAAACCGCTCGTGGGCAACATTACAGGGGGGGGTAACATTTTCACGAATACGTTTGTTCGCGATCACAGCAACCCAAACTCCCAAAGTAAAGTTCGTGTGTTTAATTGTTTATATGTTTTATGACAAAATAAACAAATATTCGCGTAATTTTGTATTTTTCTGGTTTCCTTTAGCCATAAAAAAGAAACCAGAGATTTACGCAATCACCAAATGTATTCGTGAAAATGATTTCCCCCCCCTGTGATGTTGCCCAAGAGGAGTTTTCGTGAAGATTGCGCGAGACTTTCAAATTATTTTGAACCTTTTGTTTTAGATTCTCGTTCTTGATGAACGAGGGAAGGTTTTTCACTCCCAAATGAGAGTAATGCTTTCAATTTTTCGATTGGGACTATTCTACAATCAATTATTTTTGGATACTGTAATATAAATACAGATGTGTACGAAGAAGTGGCATTTATCGGGCAGAGAAGCTGCGAGACATTGCAATGGCTACATAATTGAGGAAATGTCGAAGGACACAAAATCGAATATAAAATACATGGCACTACTCCAAAACCCGACGAAACTTGGTTGAATTATTCTTTAGTCAACTAGCATTGTGTTAAAGTAGAACATTTGGATGATACTTGCGAGGCTCGGCGATAAAAAGCAAACAAATCGGCAAAATATGGCTGAAATCGTGTTCTGGCGGGGGGTAAGTGAAATGAAATGTGTTATATCTCAACAAAACAATATCATTCCTTATGAAATTTATAATAATTATATTAAAATAAGCATATTTTTTCATCCTATGACAAAAATGTTTGGGAAATAAGAAAACATAGACTTTGCCAGGTGAATGAGTAATTTGATGCATAATTAGCAGTTGACCTGGGATGGTGCATAGTCATTTTCTTGTAAAATATGATACCTAGACAAATTTCACCCTCCAGTGACCACCCATAAAAGCAACCATTCTAAACACTATAAGCAATTCAAAAAGGCTGTAGCTTTGGCGGTTCAGGATTTAGAGCTATGCCGACAGTGCCGTTTCTGGGCCTGGTCATTTTCAGGACTTTCGCCCCGGATTCGGGTTTTGGCACATATGCCATGTTGACCGCCATGGTCATTTTACCCTAAAACAGTTGAGATAATCTGTCCTAAATGAAATGCATACAAACTCCTTTACAGGTCCTAGACTAACGCTAAAAATTTGTATTATTTTTTGTCAGTGCTTCCACTACTTAAGAAATATTTCCGTTGCGTATCTTTCAAGAAACCCTGTGAAAAACCCTTAACTTCTAACTCTATATATATTTCCCAGTTTCCTTACAGTTTTCCTTTCAAGCTATTAGAGTATTGTTTTCCTTCAAACTCATTTGAGATGAACGAAAACACTTATGTCAAGAAGTTCACTTATATGACGCTGTCCTTTGAGTGCGTCATAAATGGGTGACGGGGGGTGGTGTAGAGAATTCAATTCTGTTTTTTAGCGAAAATTATGCCTGAATGGTAGATACCAAACACGGCCACTGATTTATCGAATCCCATTTCCAGAAGAAAGACTGCTGGTGCAACGGCCTTTTTGCTGCATTTTGCATCGCAGATTTTGCAACAAAAAGCTTAGTATAATGTTGGAAACTGTCCTTGTTTAGCTGTGGCGAGGGGTTGCTGCATGCATGCATGTCTAGTTTACTAGAAATACATGCATGCAGAATCCCCTCGCCAGTTTTAGTCGCCGAAGGCGAGGTAATTACAAGCCTATAGAGTATAGTCACTGAGCCGAAGGCGAATTAGTAGAAATTTCAAAGGGAAAAACACAGACAGAAAGTTATGAGGCCAGTTTAAAAGATTAATATACAGTACAAAATTCATGCAGCGCTTAACTTAATGACCGGTTATAAACATAGGCAAAAACAATACTCACGAGTGTCAAAAATATATCGAAGAAAAACAAAAACAAACAAATTCGTGAGAAAAATACTTTGGAATGGCTCATATACAAAATAGAGTGGCTTTAAAAATATATCTAAGCTATGTTTTTACTGCATATAACAATATAAATGAGGATAAAGCGAATAATTTACAAACTATAAGTATATAATCACTTGAGCCGCACGGAAAAAGTTTACATGTACTAGTATTTCAACAGCGATAAAAACGCTGCTTCGGGGAGAAAAAAAGTGTATTTGTTATCGCTTACCTTGAAAAATGTGAATAATATATCCTTCTTGAAATTATTGATTTATTTTTTCATTAAATATTTTGAAATCAGGCTCAATAAACCGATTTTTGTTTCAAACTCAGCAGCTCTCGAGGAGCCATTTTGATTATTTTTTCTGTCAGTAATCGCGCATGCGCATAACTTAAAAAACCGTCCAACGTCCATGACAAAAAAAATGGCGGACAACTTTGCACTCCACTATGTTCACAAATCTCCGAGCGGAATTAGTACCCTCGCACGGCGCTTCGCGCCGTAGCTCGTGGATAACTGCTCGGTTTTGCAACTTTTGCAGCTTATCACGTAAACCTTTACCCCAACTATCCCACACAGAACTACAATAATATAAATGAGGTAGAATGATAGACGTGATAGAATGCCATATAATGCTACACAGTTTCCTGTAGGATGCCGAAATTTCTCCTTCAAGCGACAGACAAGTTTTCCCCTTGATACGATTCGATTCTTTCGATATACTTGTTAGAATAGCAAATACCAAGCCTAGGTTTCCTTTTATGCCAAAATTATGCATCCGGTTTCAAAAGCATTCCCTGAGAGTGTTTCAAAACCACGGGAACCACACAATCAACTTTCAATTGTAAAAACTTAAAGAAATCAAAATGTGTTTTTAAATTAAATTCTTGTGTGTTAATTCATGCCCACAAAGCTGCATAGACACCCAATTTAGAGCAATTTACTCCATCTCCCGCGCTATCCATAACGGACATTGGCAAATGCAAATTCGTTTTGGCTTGAACAACTTTAATGATCATGTATTCGACTTGGCTTTATTGAGCAGCACACTTTATTCTGTTAGACACAAAAATAAAATTTGATTAATATCTGTTCGCTTAGACTCGTCTGGCCTTAACTCTAGTTAAAAAACTGGCGTTTGCTTTGAACAATCTTGGGGACGAGAGTTGAAAGTTGAAATTTCCTAAACGAAAGCGGAAAAGATTTACCCAAATGTGGAAATTTATTTAATGAAAATATAATTTTAAATATTTTTATAAGATTTCCAAAATATAGAGATTGTTGTGTCTTTCGTACCTTTCCCAGTTGTGTTTAGGTAGGTTTCATCCTGCATCGTCCCCCGAAATTTGTTGACCAATTAGTAAAAGTTTTGTACATTTTTTCAACTTTTGTATTTGTTTTTAAAATAATTTCACTCCAATAATGTTGCCTGAGACTCTGAGTATCAAAGATTTCTCTGTTATATATTTTTTGAAGTTTTCTTGTCGTTCTCTCATAAAATTTTGGATGTGAAATTAGTATACGTATGTGCATATAAGCAAAAGAGTTTCCTTCCTTTCCAATATATTATAGCCGGATTATACGTTATGTACGTCTGCAATCACAACGCAAGATAGTAGTGCGAGCTTCGCTTAGCTTTATTGAACACTTGTGGCTAAAAAGGCACTGAGTTGTTATAGAACAATTTCACGGTAATAGAACTATCTATTGGACCTCCTATGGGTTTATCAGTTAAATTTGCCAGTGCATTGCCATTCTTGTTGGCTTGTTGCTCTGAATTCCCAACGCGGAGAGCAGCGTAAGGAGTTTTATTGAAGAATCTTATGGTTTAATTCTTCATAAGCAGATGCATGAGTTAGGGAGTAAAGCTGGTGAGTTCGGCGAAAGGCAGGTCAAAGTTCGAAAATAGCTCACCTGCTCGAAAACAATCAGAAAGCCGAATTACCGCAGACACTGAGTGTAAAAAGTCTACTTAGTTTCGACCTTTCTGCTAATGCACTAGCCCAATTGGAAGGCCATGCACTAGCCCAATGGGAAGACTTTGTTAGTTTGTTTATTTGGCACTTTTTGGCGACATGCACTGACCTTTTGTTACATGCCCGTGTGTAAGCTGTAGTTAATAATTATCGTGAACATTGTTAGGGGTTCAGCGGGATCGTGCACTTTGCTATGAACTGGCCCGTGTAAACAAGTATGCTTTTTTCAGCATTTTTTTGCGATCATGTACTGTTGCTAAAGTCCGGTGAACACGTAGACTTCGTTTGGAATTGGGTAAGAATGATGCACTGGTCCGTGAACAAGTCATCCTCGTTCAGAATCATGTATTTTTGCTGCAGAGCAGCCGTTAAACAAGACCGCTTCGTTCGACATTCTGTTGTGATGATTCACTATTGTCATTGGTCGGTCCATAAACAACTCTATTTATTTCGTTTGGCTATAGATTTTAATCATGCACTTTTCTAAGGACAACGCATTGGCTCGTTAACAAGTCAACTTTTAATTCGTCCAGTTATTGGTGGCGATGTTCAGGATGATGCAATTGATGTACTTTTGCACTACACTATGTGTAGTGGTGGAAATTCACTTTTCCGGTGGGGAGGGGGAGGAGTGACAAAGCCTCCCAAATTTCCGACAAAGTTCTAAATTTCCGACAAACACTTCATTTACACTCAAAATCGGCTGTTTTTAGCCCGTTTTAGGTCAACATTTTCGACAAATTGTCTATTTGGGGGGCAGTTGTCCACCCACCCCACCCCAACCCATGCACCCCACCGAAATGTCCGCCGCTGACTATATGTGTACATGGCATTTTTATAAACTAACAGACATCAAACAAAGAATTTTTCTGCGCACAACAAAACAAAGAATAAGGTATTAAGCACTTGATTTTGAAACGTGACTTTTTCGAATAGCCATTGATTGTGTATTCTATGATCACATCAGTAATTCGTTGTGGCAGTACAGTTGTGGAGATGATGCGGACGCGTTGATGAAAAAGTCAACTATGTTCGACACTTATTTATGATGACGCATTTATTCTACGGGACGGCCGGTAAAAAAGTAAACTTCATACCGGCTGTAGCAACACTACATCAATGAAGTTGACCTATTGATCGCTCAAATAGCAAAAGTGTATCAACGCCACCAAGTGGCAAATAGAGTTGATTTTTCCACAAGCAATCCATAAGAAAAGCGCATATTCACCACTATGTTTATGGGGTTAACTATAGCTCCTTACATTTGCCGGTGTTAGACAATAAGTTCAAATATAAAGTTGTCCATCCAAAGACAAAACTAAAAACCGCAAAACCTCGACCTCTAAGCGCGAAAGGCACAATAGACGTGGATATATGCAGAGTGGGGGGCATGAAAGTTCTCTTGCCAACGGAGAAACAGATTGAAGCATTAATAGAGAGATTAAATTGGAAGAACTGCATACCTTGTGCCTAACTTAAAGCTTAGGTTATTTCATTGTTATTATCATCAGCGGCCGGTTGTATAAAAAGGCAGTTAAAGTTAACTATATTCCAAAAGTTAACCAATCAGAATCGCCTATTTTAGGCTTAACGTGTACTACTCTTTAACTTCTTTAATTACAAAACGGCTGGTCATAAAAAGTAGTTGAGAGTTCTTTACAAAAGTAGATAATCTTGATCTACTATTTTAAGAATTTTTTCTATTTTTCCTTCTTTATGTAGATACTGTAGTGAGCTATCACACAACAAAGTAATATATTATAAATAAGCGTACTGCATTCTCGCGAAATGCCAAAGGGCAAAGAGTGCTCGATATTATATAGATATATCTCACTGACAACTGACATGCAATTTTCTTGAATTTTAGAGTTGACAACTGACATCCAACGATCCCCATTAAGACACTGACTCATATCTGCATGAACAATCTAGCGCTTCCACATATCATGAATAATAAACGCCTAGAAAACTAATTAACTCGATTCTCATGAGCATCTCGCTCGATCGAACAAAAGGACTTTGGAATTTGTTAGATGGAAATTTCGAGCGAAAATAGACCTAACCAGCAGCAGTTGCGAAAAGGGCCTATATATAGTTGAATTTTTCCCAATTCACAACATTTTTGCCGTGACTTTTCGTTTCTGTTTAATTTTGACATGTTTTAAGATAATTGTTAAAGTTTATCAGTGAGCATGATTACTTTCTAACATGCAGCAGCTGTTTAAATTATAATCCAGTTGTTTACAGCTGTTAGGAAAAGCATTTACGCACATATTATCGTGTTTCGTTTAGATTATTATTATTCAAAATTACCTATAATCACACTGACTTTCTCGTCTTAACTTTGACACGCTTTCTCGTCTTAACTTTGACACGCTTGACTTTCTCGTCTTTGAATTACATTTTTTAACTGGTAGACGTCCTAAACAAGATATAATACGACTACTTGACAGGTAAAGTTAAATTTTATCTTATTATTGAAATGAAAACAAGCGATTACTTATTCTTTGCCGCACCGCGTGCCTTAACCGGGATTTTTCCTAAATAGAATAACTACAAAATGGACATGTTCATACGTATAGACTAGAATTATATCTTCGACATTGATTGAGTACTCTGGGATATAATTTCTGGGATAAAATTCAATCAAGGAGTCGATATTGAATTTATACGCTTAAAATCTCCAAAGCTTAGCCAACTCGCGTTAATAAGCTAGGTTAATAAAATGTTTTACTCTGTCTGACCTTAGTTAACGATTTTCTACTAACAGAAGGCAGACGATTATCATTTTCCTTTTGACAACGCCACAGGATTGGAATTGTCGGTAGAAAGGTATATGCCCTATGGGAAAAGCTTTGAATTTTTTAACAGCTTTAAATCTTGGCAACAAGTCGTGCTCGTGCTGTTATTAGGGACCTTAAGCATGTAGGACGGCAACACGACGACGACGGCGATTAATACAATAAGTCGATGAAAATAAATGAATAATTAAACTCCCACGGGAGTTTTAGACGCGGTCCTCGCTCTGTTTACAACGGCAAATAACAGATTTTCACGCCTTGTATACAACGCCTGCAATTCAAGCCGAAACAAGTGCTACTTCAAATTGGTTCAGTAGAACTCTTCTCAACAATAAAGCCCATGTCTTCAACTTCTTAAACTGTATTAAATTCATACAATTGATAATACACGACAAGTTTTCTTTACTATCATTTCTTTGAAGGAGTTTGTTTTGGCCGTCGTCGTCGTGTTGCCGTCCTACATGCTTAAGGTCCCTAATAGAAGCTTGTTCAATTCTTTTGTTTGTTTTTTTAGATTTTTGATCCACAATGCGGTTCCTTGCGGGTAACCGATACTTTGAGCACAGTACAATATTACATTTGGTGGTGTTTCTTATACATTCATGCGTTACCGAGATGACCACAACCCCCTTGATACAAGTGGACAACCCTGGTAACCTTACCCTAGGTGGGTTGTTCCTCTTAACATCTCTTGATGAAAAGGAGACATGTCGTGATACCTTGTCTCCTGACGGAATGAGGTCATTCCTAGCTATGCTTTTTGCCGTAGAAACTATCAACGCAGATGACTCCATTCTACCGAATATAACTCTCGGAACAAACGTTTTTGATACTTGTACAAGCCGTGTTTCAGCGCTGGACTACACTCTTAAACATTTTGTCTTTAGCGACAACAATGAAAAACTTAGTCAATATCCAATTGTTGGACTGGTTGGACCTTTCGCGAGTATTGAAGCAATAACCATATCCAAGGTAAAAATAGTCGATGAGACATTTTTGTTTGAACTTCCATCATTAATATACAAACTACACGTAAAAATCTTCAGTGCCGTAGGAAGCATTTTTGGATTGGGGGGAAGGGCGATTCATCTAAAGCGTAGCTTTGTCTAAAAGTCTGTGGAAGTTAGGCTAGAGACCTATAAAATTACTTTTCTAAATGTTTTGGTTCGATAATTGCAAGTGAAATTAAAATGTTAACTGAAATTAATTTGAAATCTATTTCACAAATCATCATGCGCCATCCAACGCTTCACATGCATCACAATCACACGGGCAGTGGCGTAGGAATCGTGGAGAATATGGGGGAGGGGCGTGCATCCCCCTTGATTTTCTTCGAAGTGTTCTTTTCTCCAGCTAAAACAATTGGAAAGATGTCCCTCCAACTTGAAGTTGCTTACTCCGCCTATATCCAAGGGTACTTAATCTCCTAACGGATACGTGAATAAAAAATGTTCTCCAATAGCCACTTTCGATTTTCCGGCCAACCCAGGGGTCACTTTGTGTGTTTAGTTATTGCACCCGTGAACTTTTACTAAACTCGAAAATTCTGAATTTTCGTATTAGTTGATCTGCACGCAAGCACGAAAAAGTTTATATGCTTCGATATACAGCTAGGTGTATAAAAAAACGGAACCCATCTTTTATGCTTAATAATTTTCAAAAGATTAATCCTTAAAAAACGATTTTTCTTTCGAGCAAGTGGTTATTTGTGTCTTTAGGGCAAGTAATAACGGCAGAATAGAAAATTTAGTGGAAATATAACGCATCATTTTTAGATGCGGTCGAATAATGCAATTTTACTATGTAATGTCATGATAGTCGCGTTTGGAATTCTTTGATTTTCTTGTTTCAACTTTAATATTGTTGTTGTCACACGAAAGAAAGTATCAAGAAGTATTTAAAAACATTTTAAAAGATATTGGGCTGTGTAATTTGTAACCTACCGTTGGAAAGCTGAATGGCTACGCTTTTCAATGACTGTAAACATATAGGCTTTACTGATTTATTCTCTTCAAAATCAACATTTGTTCGAGTATTCCTTTTTATACATCTGTATATTAGCATTGGTGAAAATCTAGGAACTCTGACTGGGTACATGATGAACATATGGGCTAATATAAATAGCGACCGTATAGGTGGTTTTCATCTGATGTCATCGCCGCCGCGAATTTTTTTTCCGTAAGCAATCGAAAACATCCCAAGCAAACGAAAGCATCCCCCTGCATAATTAATACGTCATTGTTACGACCCGCGAACAGGCTTTCAATCCGGCATGATTTGTACTACAAATTTAAAGTTTTTATAAATATAAACAAACCCCAACCCCAATATTAACCCCTTTCCTAACCCTAACCAGTCTTAGAAAGTCAAAATTATCGAGATAAAAACTTAAAAAAATAAAATTAAGAAAAAGTGTTGGGCACGGGCTTGAACCTACAATACAGTATAGCCCCAGCTAACGCACGCCCTAACCCGCTACGCCACAGGCAAGCTCGCTGAAAAGAACGGCAAAAAATACTATTTACATCAACTTACTACAAGAAATTAAAGTAATATGTAGTTTCCTATTAATTCCTACCATCCTGTTCGCGGGTCGTAACAATGACGTATTAATTATGCAGGCGGGATGCTTTCGTTTGCTTGGGATGTTTTCGATTGCTTACGGAAAAAAAATTCGCATCGCCGCCATGTTGGATGAACTTGACAAAGGATTACTTTTATTTACAATGCAAATTCCATCAAACATGGCAAAAATCTCTTTGAATTGTTTTTTGAATCTCTATAGGGATTGGTTACAAACCACCTATATGCAGATTGCCGCTTGTTATGATGAACAAAAAGTAATCTATCGCCCGCTTCGTGTTGTTGCACTAAACGATGTACATGTAGTCATCCGATTTTATAACTAACATCCTATCGCCCTTTAGACTAAACAATCCAATCATGTGTATAAAGGCGGATTTCCAGTCCTCGCACGAAGCTCCTCGCAGCTCGCTGCGAGTACTTTTGAACTAATTGTGAACTATTTTCTACTCGCTGCGAGAGCTCGCAATAATAAACCAATCATAAAACGGCGTGTGGTGGCAACGGAATGACATTCGTGCGAGTACTGGAAATCCGCCTTTATTCATGTAAATACAATTTAATCTGTAATTTACCATCTTTATATATAGCTGCAAGGGACGCGGAGTTCTCCGTTAATTGACGATCTATCTACATATCTACCCATATATCTGTCTGTCTATCTGTAGCTCTCAATGATTTGCATTAGACAACACGAACAATATTTGACAACAAAATTATTCAAATGCCAACAGATATTATCGCCGCGATATACTTTATTCAGCATATATTGCATTGGCAATATATAAAAACTCGCTATCTAACGTTTGCATGCCAATAAAGTGAGGAAGGCAACAAATTAAATGGCCATTCATGCTCGCTTTTTTAGGAAAAAGCTGCATAGTGCAAAACATGGACTGGACTGGACAGCTGGACTGGACTTGAATGGATTTCTTTGTATAACGTTTTGCACCTCAAAGTTTTTATTCTCGTATATAAATATTAATATTTACCTATTGGCCGTTTGAAACGTCATGCTTGCCATCAACAACATATACAACGTTTTTAAAAACGTTTCTAACAATTTTGGTATTGTTTTCTATAGGACAGATATTATTTGTTTTTAAACAAGTAATATTTGTTTAAAAAATTCATTTCTAAATGACAAATTGTTAATTTAAAACATTCTATAAAGAACAGAAGGGAGCCATGCTGTGTAGTCTCGCTTTCGCTTTAGGAGATTTATTTCACTCCAGTTATAAATTGAGACCATCTGCGGAGGTAAATGTTAATATTTATATACGAGAATCAAAACTTTGAGGTGCAAAACGTTCCAAAAAGAAATTAAAAGTCAGTCCAGTCCAGTCCAGTCCAACTGTCCATGTTTTGTACTATATATGCCGAAAAAACTAATCGAAAAGCTGTTTTATCTTTCAGTCGGTTAGCCTGTTAAAAGCTGTTCTGCTAGCATCATGAGACAACATCATGAGACTTTAACACGCGTTTGGAGTGAAAAAGTCTGTTCGTTTAACATACGTACTGCGATAACACAAATATAGCCTTTTAAATATTCTGTTTCAATTCTGACAAGTCCAGAATTGACGCGGCGACGCGCCCTTTTATCTCCTATAACTTCAAAAGCCGGCACGACGTAACAATCCTATTAGCAATCAGAAAGAATCTATGATCTAACAATCTTAAAATTTTGCAATTGTAATGAATGTTATACTTGATGACTGATGAACTTTAATGTTTCCCAAGTCTGTGGAAGCAAAACACTTTAGTCCAAGCATGCCGGCGGATTTAAAACACTTTGTCCTAGCTCGAGCGTTCAGCATCATACATTATTTTCTCATGCCGAGCATCCCTAATATACAGGGTGTCCCAAAAAGATGCCATTACTACACCTACGTGCAGTGAGCCATAATATAAGATTCACAATTGTATACTGGATTGAACAACTATCGTATTCTGTCAGTCCATTGATATTTGACTGGTCAAAAAACCAACCGTTTCCTTCTAGATTCACTTAGTGGTGACACACCAATATTCAGCGACTTGCCTAAATCATGGAAATTAGGTTAAAGTATTATTGGAACGGATTTTTAAAGAATATAGCCACTTATCTACCTTCAACTGATGACTTGTGTTTCCTAACAGATCAATACTTCGTTTAATGAAAAAATATGAAAATGAGGCTGAAGCGCTGGCAGGGAATTGAAAATGCCACGAATTTGCTGTTTTGGGACAAATTGTTGAAAAAACAGCAAATTTAGGACAATTTTCCCCTTCCTGCAAGGGATTCTTTTTTTTCCACAATTTAGACAAATTAAATCAGAAAGTTAACGTATAGTAATACTACAAAATACAGTGGGGGCATCTGTACAACCTGTACATACAGTCGCATTATATTCTACTCTTTTTTATATGATTATCTTCGCCAAATAAAAGGCCATGTATAACAACCTCGTTCCCAGGGCAATTCCCTTTTTGACATTGCGAAGGCGGGAAATGGTCCCAGGACATTTCCCTTTTTGACATTGGGAAGGCGGGAAATGGTCCCAGGGCATTTGCCTTTCTGACATTGGGACGCGGGAAGGGAAATACCCTGGGAACGAGGTTGCATGTACAAGTGATGAAAATAGGCAATAATTCATAACCCAAATTATTTGCTACATTGAAATTAAAATAATGTTTTCGTCTCTTTTTAAGGTTTTGGGAGTATTTAAGATTCCTGTGATAAGCTATAGCGCGACAAGCCATGAACTAAGTGACAAGTTGGAGTACAAATATTTCTCTCGAACAATACCATCAGACTTGTCCCAAGTCAAAGCGATAATTGAAGTACTGAAGTATTTCAACTGGACCTATGTGTCCGTGGTATACACCGAGGAATCTTACGGTCGATCAGGATTTGAACTGTTGAAGATTGAGGCCGCAAAGCACGGTACGCCAAACGCTTATAAGATTGAGTGGTATCATTCGTTTGTTCCATGCTTTCACCCCACTAGTACTGTTATACACTGTATTGTTCTGCACAGTACCGCACCACACCGTACCGTACCGTACCGTACTGTACTGTACCGTACCGTACCCTACACTACCCTACCCTACCCTACCCTACCCTACCCTACCCTACCCTAACCTACCCTACCCTACCCTAACCTACCCTACCCTACCCTACCCTACCCTAACCTACCCTACAAAATTATTTGCAACAAACAGCTACTTGTTAAAAAATCGCCACACCCCTTGTCCTCCCCCCTGGAAATTATACATATGGGCATTCTTGCCCGAAGTATATATAGTAATCTCAGTCGAAAAGGGAATCGGAAATAACATACGAACTTTTATTTGACATAGAAAATAGCGAAGTGCCATATTTTTATAGACAATCATGGAATTAATTAATAGACTTTTTTTAAATTTTCCAAATTTCCCCCCTCCCCCTTACAAGTCAACGCTTTATGCAACATTGTACTTGGGGGGTGGGGACAGTACTTATAGCTATTGTGGACATGTATGTAAAATAATAATCAAATGGTTTCACAAAATAGTGAGAAGCAATACGTTTCATAAAAAGTCTACGGATATTATTTCCACGATTGTACCCAACCCCAACCCCTAACCCTAACCCCTAACCTAACCCCTAACCCTAACCCCACCCCTACCCCTACCCCTTTGTGATTTAATGTACTTACTCGTGTATCATAATAACTGCAATTTAGAGATGTGTTTTGCCAATGAAATCAAGTTGCCCTCGCTCTACGATGAAGCTACGTATCGTGAAAAACTTGGTCAACTTGCACTTCTAAATAAGAGCGATGTTATTCTCCTATTTTGTTTTGGTGAAACCATAACTTCTGTTGTTCAAACAATGGCAAGTGCAATAACACATTTTGATAAACTTCAGTTGATTTCCGCGGAATCTATAGGCCAGTCCTGGATTTTGGATCAGGTTCTCCCTTTAAAAACTGGATTGATATACGCACGGGCTATGGCACAAAGAGTGGAAGCCTACGACAAATACATAGCAAATTTGAGCGTTCAGAAAATGAATAGGTCGTGGTGGTTCAAACGTTTCTATGAAGAAATCATGGATTGCACTTTCGAAAATACAAGCAAAATAGCGCAAAGATGTAATTCAAGTGAGAAAATAGGCAATGTATTTTTGGGAGATAATTTGTATCAAATTGCTGATAAGGTTATCGATGCTGTTTATGTCTTTGCGCACAGTCTCCACAGAGTCCTGGAAACTACTTGTTCAAGTAATTTATCCAACTTATTCGACGGCTGTAAAATATCAGGCGACGAATTGCTGAACGTTATTCGTAATTCTAGTTTCACAAGTGCTGATGGTCGCACAGTTCATATGGATAGTAAAGGTGAGGTTAACGGAGGATATACCTTTCATTATGTCACATCCGGTAACAAGAAAGGTACGTTCAAATACACAAATATCGGTCAATGGCACGGTGAATACCGACTGAAAATGAATTCCACCTTCATATCAAGTTCAAATTTATTCTCAGTCAAGGCACGATGTTCTGAGCCGTGCAGTAGCGACCGGATTCAACAACACATCCGCGGAAAACCAGTTTGTTGTTGGACATGCGTAGAATGTCCGCCCGGTTCCATTGTAAAAAACAAAACAAGTTGCCATGCATGTGACAGGGGCTTTTTTGCAGACGCAAAAAGAGGAAGATGTGTTAAAATTCAGGAAACCTACTACAGTCTTGACAGGCGTGTCTCAAAATTCCTAGTTGTTCCCCCATTGGTTTTTTCATCTCTCGGAATACTTGGAGTCATTTTCACGATGTGCATACTCATCAAGTTCAACAACAATCCTTTGGTTAAAGCATCTGCACGTGAATTGTGCTATATCTTACTTACTGGATTATTCCTATCTTTCTTGTTTCCAATTTTTTGTATCTTAAGACCATCACGTTTGAGTTGTCTGTTGCAGTTTCTTCTTGATAGCCTCCCAATTACAATATCCTTCGTGTCAATCGCAGTCAAAACAAACCGTGTTTTTCGTGTCTTTGACCAAAATCGCACACTTACCATCCGACCATTATTCATGCGTCCATTACATCAAATTATTTTCTCACTCTTGTTGATCTTTATTCAAATTTTGATGTTGCTTTCTTTGGTTATTATGCAATATCCTAAAGAGAATTTAGTCTATTTCTCATCGACAGAAGTGCACCTTGTGTGCAGCACATCGGAGTCCCAAATCGTCTTATCGCATCTGTACAACTTACTATTGATCTTTATTTGCACTTACTACGCCTTCAAAACTAGGCATGTACCAAGTCGATACAAAGAAACAAAAATCATTGCGTTTGCGATGTATGCGTCGTCTATGATGATCGTTACCTTCATGATTGTGTTCGTGGTGGCTGCAAGCAGAGGTGCGGATGGGATCTTCCAACTAGCTATCCATTCTTACCGTGTTGTGCTAATGGCGACCGTTATTTTACTATCATTTTTTGGCCCAAAAGTATATTATATTGTCTTTCAACATGATTCTATGGAAAGCGGTCGCTTCTTATCCAATCCGAATGGCGAAAGTGGGTCCATTTTGCGGCGTAACAGAGGTCACTCTAGGTAACATTCTATTTTGATATTTATACAGACTGTTTCCATCTTCGTTAGTTAATTTTAACTTCTTTGACGAATTAGTTTCTTCCCCCGTTGATCACCCCGTTAAACATTGTGGCTGGTACATCACACAATGTCTACGGACTAATAAAGGGATATTCTAGTACCATGAATGCCATCAGGCGCGCGCTTCTCTTGTTTTCTTAATTGTTGAGGCAAATTTCAGTATGCCCTCTGGTACATTTATATAAGCTGAGTTGATAGGTCTGATCCAGCCACAAAAATTATATGCAAAACTGAACAGCAGTGAAAACCAGTTACAAATAATTCTGCATCTACTCCCGGATTTGTCACCTTATATATACCATGCATGAATGAGCCTTCTAAAAGGACACGGAGACTAAAGACCTAGCATTAGGTTACTGCTCTCTCCTTCGCAGAGGCTTGGATAAAAAAAATGTATACAAGATACGTAATATTGGATAATTAATAAGTAAAAAGAGGCGCTAGATGGTAATAAATAAAACGCGCTAAATGGTTTACGCTCTAGCGCTTCTGAATCATAAAAAAATTAAATAAATAGCCTCTGTGGAGGAGAGAGAGGTTACTGGATCAAGCCCCCTCTAGGTATTTGTGCGCCAATCAAAGGCGATTTCTTCAGAGAAGGCTAACACAACATGAATTTGCTGGGAATAAGAGCGGTTGCAGGGGCGAGGGCATGTTTTACACTTTCTCCAGTTGTCTAAATCTTTGACTAGTTAAGGCCTATCTTAAAAGTTTAACTTGCTCAAAACTTCTTATTGCAGAACTTCTCAGAGTAGGGAAAAACAAAAAGAAGATGGTTCAAAAACTGAAAATGAAATGAAGATCCACAGGAATCGACAAGGTACTGGACAGTTGTAAAAAATGTTTAATTGGAGCAGGCGAGAAAACCTTTTGGCGTGCGATCACGAATTACTAAGTACTAGCTAATCAAAATATATTCTATTTCGCAGATTGCAAAAGATGGACGTTCTAGACAAATGTCGATGTAAGACTAGTATCGATGGAGTTTGTTAGTTTTCTCTATGGTGAGCTATGGAACTACCTTGTCTGTGCTGAGTAATGTTTGCTTGCCTTCGCCAGCAACATTAAAAAACATTATACAGAATATTTCATAAAACAACAGCAATTTATCAATATTAATCTTTAGTGATAAAGACTGTATAGAAGTGTGTATGATCTGTTTAGGTGATTAAATTAATAGGTATTTCATGTATAATTAAACCTCAACAAACATAGACAGTCAGAGTCACACACTCTGTACTAGATACTGTAAAGTTAATTTAGTTTTAACTAATGCCTGTAACACTGTACCGATAATTAAGGATGGCCGTTACTGGACCTCCAGGGAAAACAGCTTAGAACTGATAAAAATATATATAAATATTCATAATAAGGTAAAAATAGGATATAAATATTGGGTTAGTTTACTATGTTCAGGCTTTATAGTTTTCAGCGGGAAAAAGGAACAATACCTATAAACCTTTATGTCTTATGAATTATGTATTATGTATTGAGCATGTGTTGGACAACATAAGAAAATTTTCGATCCTTAGTACTTTGAATTGAGATCGTACTGTATGTACTTTATCCGAAACGAAAATATCGGCATTTTTATACAAGAACGTTTCCAAATGGCCTGGATCTACACGGAGACAGCGTCATTTAATGTTCAAATTGTCTTTTCGTAACTTCAGATCTATATGGGTACGTTCTTTATGTAGCCCTGTACACGAGGTTTCCGCCCGACTTTGTGAAGATGTGATCACGTGTCGAGACTCGAGAGTAACGGCCGTGTATGTGTAATTATATGTCGGTATTTCTCATATTGTTTATGTTGATAAAGGTTATTTAGAAATATATGAATTAAATATACTGACTGTACTGTGTGCATTCTATATTCCAAGGGGGATTACTAGCCAGTAAAAACCAGTCGATGCGCTAATTGTGCATAGAAAATTTGCCAGTCCGCAAGCTGAAAAACTGTCAAAATACGATCATTCCAAATCTGATCACGAAATTGTCCACAATATGAAAAAAAGGATAATTAAAAGCATTTGGGCAATAGATGCCGTTTGCTTTTGCCTATTTTACTACGAACTTCGGCACTCGGCAGTCAAGACGTCATATATTAATTTCCTTTAAGGAAATGTATGACGTCATTATTGAGGTCCAATTCTAAGAAAGGGGAAGTCCCATACCAGGAAGCAAGTCTTTAATTTGTTTTATCAACATAGTATCAATGGTGGCTTATCGTGGCTAATATAATTTTCGAAATGTTCGATATGAAGTAAAAACATATTTTATGGTAAAGATGAAGGTACAAGAAGTAAATAAAGATGCTTAAGTTTCAGAACTGGACTGAGTGTTGACTTTGGAGAGCTCGCAACCGTGTGATTAATGGTAAGATTGTAACTTTTGTATCGAAGTATTTCACTATTCAATATTAATTAATAACAGAGTCACTGACTCGTTTTACATGATATATACACCATAATACAGGCGAAACACAACGAGAATGTCGTGAGCGGGGACATGCCATTTCCGATGCAATTTGTATGTAAATTCATGCAGCTACCATATATTTTACTCGGGAAATATGACCGAATTGCTGCAATCGATTAAATTGGCAACCAAAATTTACACCTTTGATTTTGATATTTAATTAAGAGACGTAGAGGGATTATACCCCCAATTTTTCTGCTGTTAAATTGTGATCTTTAGCAGATCTCCTCTTGAATTCTATTTGAATTTGGATTAAATTGAATTTATTTTATCAGATGAATGTAGATTATTGCGTATTAAATTATACTATTTTGTGCATTCTTCCTACATGCAACACTGATCAAATATAATATCTTCAGTGCTAGTTTAGCACCTCAAGTTTCTATTTGTTTGGAAATATATTGTATGTGGGGGGTAAATCTATTACCCTGAAAATGTTTGCGAAAATTCTATCATGCAATTTACTTATGTTGGTGCTTGAGACAAGTTATATGTCTTGTGATCAATAAATGCAAGGACAATTTTTAATAATATTGTCTAGTGTTGTAGACAAGTTAAAATGCATTTCCAATGCAAAACTAGAAATACATTGATGTAAACACCTCTACCTGATAATAACTGACTATTAAGCTTAGTATCGCAGAGATCGACCCTAATTTTTCCTATACAGCCGTATTCAACCTCGTTGGGATAAAATTGCAGTTGAATCATAACATGTAGCTGAGACTGGAAGAATTATAATATGCATACCGTATTTATTCTAATTAACGCCTACTATCTAATAAACGCCCCACTCCAATTAACGCCCCACTCCAATTAATTGATATACTAGAAAAATTTGGCTAACTCTGTTTCTTGGACCGCGGAGCCTTTTTTGGATTGGGGTGGGCTAAAAATCTATTGGGGTACTAGTATTGAATGCTGAAGGCGTGACACCTTCAGAGGGGTATGGGGGTATGCCATACATAAAATGAAATGAGAAAATGAAATGAGAATGAAATGAAATGAGCTTTGGGGGAAGATTTAAGAGCATTGTCACATTAATTCTTTGCAAATATTTGGTCAAATGAGAAAAGCAGCTGACTACCAAACCTACCGATCGTACCTATGCAACGAATCAGTATTTAATTAGAATCTGTTTTAACTTCAGTAATTAAAAGCCATTTTTCACCGAATTGCTTGATCATGAATTCAAATGTCTTCTTCTAAAACCCATCTATCATCCTTTCTAGACTACATTCGGAAAACTGCTATCCGCCCTGTGTGGCTTATCTAGCCTTCCAATCCAGATTTCAAACAACCAACACGTGATCGCTAACAAAAGCCCTTTATTGTTAGATCACTTCAGAAAATATCAGATCACTTCATGCATGATAGCTCAAATTCTAGCTAGTACTTGTCTCAGCAGTGAGTTCTATATAAACATCAGAGATTGGTGACACAGCGGCTGATATATGTACATATATATTATCTCTGTGACCGAATTTTATACGTGTCCGCCTGCATGCATGTAGTAACACTTGATAAAAGAGGGATGATACTGTACATAACATCTAGCGAGGACATATTCTATGGAGAACAGCTAGTCTAGAACTGATCAGAGATACCAGTATAAATATATTTAGTTTAGTTTAATTAGAACTCCTTCTGAAGTAACACAATAAGAGAGGAACCTTAGTTACTGGATCTGTACTTTGGGAGAACAGTTTTGTAGAACTGATAGAGCTTCCAATTATAAATATATTTAGTTTAAATCACTAAACGACATGTACTGCCAATATACATGATCTAACTAACTGGTGTAGTGCTGTAGTGTAACGCTACAAGAGGGTCTTTAGAAGGGGGGGTAATTGGGGTGTCGACAAGGCGTGGGGATTACAACAGTGATAAATTTTCGGTTCAAGCATTTATTCATGACTGCCTCAATCGCGTTCTTTACGTTGTACATTATTTTATTGACATGGTTATTAAGATTTATCTAGCAAATAATAATCACTATTATATATTGTTCAAGTGGTAAAAATCATCACTACTGCATGGAACGCAACCATTAAATTAACACATATATTATCACATTCCTATATGTTAACACAATCTCTTACAAAAAACCAGACGAAATGTTCGTCGATAGTTATTTAGTCTCCAAATATACAAGAAGGGATTTATTGCAAAATTTAAATAGTACATTTGAAAAAAGACCAAAGTTACAACTGGGGAGTCACCACTGGCACTGTCTGGCGAGCAACGAACCAAATTACTTACACTTGTTGGAACCAGGGTTGAAACTTGAATAAATGCCACAATCATTATCGTTTTCAGAAACTCCTCTTGTAGGGCTCGAGTCTGGGAGCGATTTTGTTGAGAGATGCTTCGTCCTTGCTTTCTCAAAGAACAATAGGCTATTCCGTATATTAAACTAGTAACCAAAGCAATCATAATAAATAGTGTTCCGAATACTTTAGTATCAATTATATTGGCGCCAAATATCAGCTCTTTTACCAACGCGCAGATGCTTAGAAACCATATTAATCCAACCAAGATAGCTATTCTTTTTCCATTTATAAGTACGCGATGTTTAAATGGATGTACGGTCAAAATATAGCGATCAATTGCGATTGAGAGTATAGAAAACAGTGATACCAACATACTTGTTTTCGCTATATATAAAAGTGTTGAAAAATATTCAGAAAATATTATAATCATTAAGCCAACAGTACACACAATGAAATCAGACAAAGCCAAATTCGTGATGAGATAAGTCGCAGAATTCCTGAAACATTTTAGAGGATCTTTTACCAAGCAAATGAAGAGGAGTAAATGCGACACGATACCAGCACAAAGTGTAAAGTATATTGACAGATATTTTAACTCCAAGTAGGACATTTTTAACGAAAGATGATATCAATGTTTTTGTTATGAGAGTTTATTATTGAAACTGATGAGCGATACAAAAACGTCTATATTAAAAAGGGGGATAGTGTACATAAATTGATGGACATTAAAATTGCAAATATTAAAATCATTAAAAATACATAAGTATTTTATGTCAGATCAGTCATGCACATACTGTCATTGATCTAAAAACTATGCTTTGATGGAGCATAGCCAACTCGGTCTCGTTTGCTCGTCGTCTAATTGTTAACTGACCAGTGTTACAACAGGAGGAAACCGGCGACGCACTCGCAGAAAACCTGAGGTGTTTGGTCAAACGGGAAGCACTCTCCTTTCATATTAGATGTCAAATTATATGAAGCAGTTTAATAAACTCGTGTTATACACTTGTGTATAATATCAGTCGTATAGCACAACAATAAGAAAAGTTCTAATTAAGATGCGACGTGCAATTAAAACTGCAATGAAAAAATGACCTTATTGATATTCCATATTTTTATCACAAACCTGTAAGTATACGATTAATATTGAACCTTTGCACCTGGGGCGGGTTGTACGAAGGCCGAATAACGCTATCCACCGGATAGTGATTTTTTCAACCCTTCTAAAATTGTCCGTCGATTGATATAATCCAGATTAACTTAGTATTTTTAAATTAAGGTTCTTTATTATTAATTGTGACGTTCATATCCGTAGTTTTGAACAAATTTGAAACCGTTACCAAGCTTGAAAAAATCACTATCCGGTGGATAGCGCTATCCGGCCTTCGTACAAGCGGCCCCTGAACTTTTCTTTCACAGCGTATTGAAAATGTTACAAAGACAATACTATTATTATTACGGAGGAATTGTTGTTTCTTTTCCAGCTGTCTCTTTTCATTATTGCATCATCATTATAAAATTCATTTGCTTGTCAATTTCACTACAAAATGATCTAGTTCTACACTATTTAAACTGATTACAACGCGTATTAAAAGTGTTTTGTGTACGTTTCTAAATTCAAAGGCGCGAGGCGGCGAATTTTCCGTGTTTCTATTTAACAATTAGTCGCCGAAGGCGAGGTGATTACAAGCCTATAGTCACTGAGCCGAGGGCGAAGTGACTATATAGTCTTGTAATCACGGAGCCTGAGGCGACTAATTGTTTTAGTAGAAATTTCAAAGAGAAAAACAAACACAGAAAGTTATGAGGTCAGTTGAAAAGGCTATAGGACAAAATTCAGCGATTTTCTCAGCGGCAGGTTATTAAAAACATGCCGGCAAAAGACGAGTGTCAAAATATATCGAAGCGAAACAAAAACAAACAATTTCGTGAGAAAAAGACTTTGGAAGGACTCAAATACAAAGTAGAATGGTTTTAAAAATATATCACAGCTAGGTTTTTGCTGAATATAACGATATAAATGAGGATAAAACGAATAATTTTCAATATAAACACTTGAGTGGTTGAGCCGTACGGAAAAAGTTTTATACATGTTCATTTCAACAGCGAGAAAACGCTGCCTTTCATGGACGAAAAATAGTGTATTTGTTATCGCTTACCTTTAAAAATGTCAAAAATATATCCTCCTTGAATTCAGCGGCAGTTTTTTTCATTTAAAACTTTGAATCAGGCTCAAAAAACCGAATTTTAAATTCGGCAGCTTGCGAAGAAGCCATTTTGAAAAAAATGATAGTCACTGGGCAGTGACTATCACTTTTTAGTAGAAATTTCCAGGTGACTATCGATTTTCCTGCATGCTGATTGGTCCAAATTGAGCCTCTAAAAAGTGATAGTCACTGGTCAGTGACTATCACTTTTTTTTCAAAATGGCTTCTTCGCAAGCTGCCGAATTTAAAACAAACATCGTTTTTTTGAGCCTGTTTCAAAGTTTTAAATGAAAAAAACTGCCGCTAAATTAAAGGAGGATATATTTTTGACATTTTTAAAGGTAAGCGATAACAAATACACTATTTTTCTTCCATGAAAGGCAACGTTTTCTCGCTGTTGAAATGAACATGTATAAAACTTTTCCGAACGGCTCAACCCAGTGTTTATTTTGAAAATTATTCGTTTTATCCTCATTTATATCGTTATATTCAGCAAAAACCTAGCTGTGATATATTTTTAAAACCATTCTACTGTATTAGCCCTTTCCAAAGTATTTTCTCATGAAATTGTTTGTTTTTGTTTCGCTTCGATATGTTTTTGACACTCGTCTTTTGCCGGCATGTTTTTAATAACCGGCCTCTGCGAAAAGCGCTGAATTTTGTCCTATAGCCTTTTCAACTGACCTCATAACTTTCTGTGTTTGCTTTTCTCTTTGAAATTTCTACTAAAACAATTAGTCGCCTCAGGCTCGGTGATTACAAGCCTATAGTCACTTCGCCTTCGGCTCAGTGACTATGGGCTTGTAATCACCTCGCCTTCGGCGACTAATTGTTAATTAGAGGCTCAATTTGGACCAATCAGAATGCAGGAAAAGCAATAGACACCTCACAATTTCTACTAATTAACAATTAGTCGCCGAAGGCGAGGTGATTACAAGCCTATAGTCACTGAGCCGAAGGCGAAGTGACTATAGGCTTGTAATCACCGAGCCTGAGGCGACTAATTGTTTTAGTAGAAATTTCAAAGAGAAAAACAAACACAGAAAGTTATGAGGTCAGTTGAAAAGGCTATAGGACAAAATTCAGCGATTTTCTCAGCGGCAGGTTATTAAAAACATGCCGGCAAAAGACGAGTGTAAAAAATATATCGAAGCGAAACAAAAACAAACAATTTCGCGAGAAAAATACTTTGGAAGGACTCAAATACAAAGTAGAATGGTTTTAAAAATATATCACAGCTAGGTTTTTGCTGAATATAACGATATAAATGAGGATAAAACGAATAATTTTCAAAATAAACACTTGAGTGGTTGAGTCGTACGGAAAAAGTTTTATACATTTCAACAGCGAGAAAACGCTGCCTTTCATGGAAGAAAAATAGTGTATTTGTTATCGCTTACCTTTAAAAATGTCAAAAATATATCCTCCATTAATTTAGCGGCAGTTTTTTTCATTTAAAACTTTGAATCAGGCTCAAAAAACGATTTTTGTTTTAAATTCGGCAGCTTGCGAAGAAGCCATTTTGAAAAAAAGTGATAGTCACTGACCAGTGACTATCACTTTTTAGAGGCTCAATTTGGACCAATCAGAATGCAGGAAAAGCAAACTGTTTAGTAGAAATTGTGAGGTGTCTATTGCTTTTCCTGCATTCTGATTGGTCCAAATTGAGCCTCTAAAAAGTGATAGTCACTGCCCAGTGACTATCACTTTTTTTCAAAATGGCTTCTTCGCAAGCTGCCGAATTTAAAACAGAAATCGGTTTTTTGAGCCTGATTCAAAGTTTTAAATGAAAAAAAACTGCCGCTAAATTCAAGGAGGATATATATTTTGACATTTTTAAAGTAAGCGATAACAAATACACTATTTTTCTTCCATGAAAGGCAGCGTTTTGTCGCTGTTGAAATGTACATATATAAAACCTTTTCCGAACGGCTCAACCACTCCAGTGTTTATTTTGAAAATTATTCTTTTTTTATCCTCATATATATCGTTATATTCAGCAAAAACCTAGCTGTGATATATTTTTTAAACCATTCTACTGTATATTTGAGCCCTTCTAAAGTATTTTTCTCGCGAAATTGTTTGTTTTTGTTTCGCTTCGATATGTTTTTGACACTCGTCTTTTGCCGGCATGTTTTTAATAACCGGCCGCTGAGAAAAGCGCTAAATTTTGTCCTATATAGCCTTTTCAACTGACCCCGTAACTTTCTGTGTTTGTTTTTCTCTTTGAAATTTCTACTAAAACAATTAGTCGCCTCAGGCTCGATGAGATGAAACTCAAAACTGGGCAAGGGATCTAGTTGACACCGTTTAAGGCTTTTAGATGAATATCCTTAGTTTACTATTAAGATAACAATTAACATAAATTATTGATAATAAGTATGTAGTTATAGTATATATTATCTATATATACTGGCTATATATACTCTAGTTCAACCAAGTGAAGTGCAAAAAATCTTTGAAGTTTATCTATATTATATATACTATAACTTTCTTAAATACAATTTCAAACTTTCAAACATAATTAATCTAATCGCATTCTGGAAGAATTAGAAAGAGTGCGCAACTCCCCAATTCGTATTGGCATATTTTATCAAGAAGGGCCTCCGCCATAATTCTTCCCCTAACTACACCCTTGCAACTTCTAATTATCTGTATATATACCCTAGAATACTCTGCCCTTACGTAATGCGAGATGTCAGGGGATGTGGGGTTTTTGTGCCTGTACTGCAGGAGTGCATGGGTGTAGTTATCGGAACTGGGGGAAGAAATATTGTAAACAAGAGACACAAACGAGGATTCAATCTTTTAATGGAAATACCTGGGGAAGAGAATCTGGTTTTATAGTCACTGGCAGGCCAACTGGTTGTGAAGCAGCACAAATGGCAATAAGACGTCGTGTATAGTAATTATATCTCATACACCCTTACGAAAATTTCGCATCTCATTTTCACGTGTGAAATGCTATGTGGAATTGGAACATTTCACATACATGTGAAAATGTGCATTGCACATGTGCATGAAATACAGAATATTCACCTGTGGAATTCGAATTTCGCATATATTTTCACATGTGAAAATAAAGGTTCATATATGTGAAAAACCTTTTCACATGTGAAATTAAAACAGTTCACTTGTGAAAAGGCATTTTCACATGTGAAATTATATGTGAAATTTTCTTAAGGGTGCACTCCTATATATATCTCCTACAAAAATCGAGTTAAACCATTAAGACCAAAATTGCAACTGATCAAATAGTAGATATTCAGTACTATTTTAGCACCTCAAGTTTCTATTTGTTTGGAAATATATTGTATGTGGGGGTAAATCTATTACCCTGAAAATGTATAGCGAAAATTTTATCATGGAATTTACTTATGTCAGTGCTTGAGACAAGTTATATGTCTGGTAATCAGTAAACGCAAGGACAATTTAAAGCAATATTGTCAAGTGTTATGGACAACGTAAAATGCATTTCCAACGCAAAACTAGAAACACATTGATGTAAACACCTTTACCTGATAATAACTGACTATAGCTTAGTATCGCAGAGAACCTTAATTTTCACTATACAGCCCTATTCCATCAACCTTGTCGGGATAAAATTGCAGTTGAATCATACAGTAACATGTAGCTGAGACTCATGGAAGAATTAAAATATGCATATCAAAGTATTCAACTGTTCGATCATTCATTTGTGTTTCACATATAGCCACAATAGAACAGTCTTCTGTGTAAGCGAAATATGGAAAGGTGCACTCAAGGCCAGTCAAGGGAATACATTTTCTAACTTAAAACGGGTCAACTGTGAGGAAAGTAATTGTTCTTCAAGTAATTTTTGCATATTCAAATGATCATTGAACTGTTGAATACTTCGATATACATTTTTTAATTCTTCCAGTCTCAGCTACATGTTATGATTCAACTGACTTATTCAATTCTGGTTAAATATAATCAAATAAATGCTTAAGGCTGTATCTAGATACAACCTGCTACTAAGGGAAGAGTTCATTAATTATGTCGGAGGGGGGCAGTAACACTTAGATATTTAAAAAGTGGCAAAAATCTTCACAACCACCCCTGGCCCCGTTTGTGACGTTTTTAAATGTTATAAAATGCAATGAACCTTGAATCGTGGTTGATTTAATTGATAGGGGGTGGTGAAGCCAGGGTGTTGAATTTAGGGGGGAAAACATACCTAGATTCACAACACGAACGCCAATGATGCGAGAATCAGATTTAGGCTCCTAGCCCTTCACGATAATGTAACATTAATTCTAAATTGTTACAATACAATAATTATTGTTGGAATTGGTGGGGAAATAATAAACTAAGCCCTCACATGAGTGATATATTTAACTTAATTGTTATGAAGATCAGCTCAATTTTTATCCGTATCCCTTGTGAAGTGTGTAAAATGAATCCATATTCCTCTAGAAGTGTGATTCCTTTATAGAGGGTTGATTTAATATTTTGGCTCGGTCCATAAGCATGAATTGATTAGAAATTTATAGTCAACAATGAAAATGTTAAAAAAGATAATGTTTTTGTCAAAAAATTACAAATAGGGCACTTCTCCTGAAAATAGATATATTTTAGAAACTTTAAGATAATGTTATTTATAGTGGAGGAAGGGGCTGCTCCATTAAGCATGTAGTGTGTAAATATAAATTATATGACCTGCCCCCTTCAACTTCTGACTTTCTTGAAACCCACCTGTTTAAAAAAATCTTAAACCCCCCACCCCGATGCCCCCCCCCCCACCCAATACATTCCCTAGGTTCTAGAGCATTATCGAGATAAAACATTGAATAGATGAGCATTTCCGTTCATTTCTTCTATGGTTGGTGATTTTTGAAAAAAATAACATATTTTTCCCTAGAATACACACACATAATTTTTCTGAACACTAAGTAAGGCAAGCGAAAGCAGAAACCAAACGAATTGAAATCCCACATTTATTTAGCTTAAACATGAATTTGTTTACTCTAGTCTGTACTCTGTAGTACAACAAGAGTGATACAAGCTGGCATTAAATTATTATTTAAAAAGTCTTTATTTAAACTGTTTATATACCAGAAATATTTGGCTAACGCTGTTTCTTGGACCGCGGAGCATTTTGTGGATTGGGGTGGGCTAAAAATCTCAGAGGGCAGAGTGGCACTAGTATCGAATGCTGAAGGCGTGAGACCTTTAGAGGGGCATGGGGTATGCCCTTCCCAAAAAATGAAATGACTTTTCATGCACTTTCGGGGAAGATTTAAGAGCATTGTCACATGAATTCTTTGTAAATATTTGGTCAAACGAAAAGCAGCTGACTATACCAAACCTACCGATCGTACCTATACAACGACTCAGTATTTAATTAGAATCTGTTTTAACTTCAGTAATTAAAAGCCATTTTTCACTGAATGGCTTGATCATGAAATGGCTTCTTCTTTGAAATCCATCTATCGTCCTTTCTAGAATACTTTCGGAAAACTGCTACCTGCAGTGTGTGGCTTATCTAACCTTCAATCCAGATCTCAAACAACCAACACCTGATCGTTAACAAAAGCCCTTTATAGTTAGATCACTTCAGACAAGATCAGAGCACTTCATGCATCGTAGCTCAAATTCTAGCTATAATACATGTCTCAGCAGCGAGTTCTATATAAACATCAGAGATTGGTGACACAGCGGCTGATATATGTACATATTATCTCTGTGACCGAACTTTATAATTTCTCCTCTGTTACAGTACATGTGTTTAAGACGGTAACTAACGTCTCCTCCTGCATGTAGTAACACTTGATAAAGAGGGATGACACATAACATCTGCGGAGGACATATTCTATGGAGAACAGTGTAGAACTGATAGAGATACCAGTATAAATATATTTAGTTTAGTTTAGGACTCCTTCTGAAGTAACACAATAAGAGAGGAACCTTAGTTACTGGATCTGTACTTGGGGAGAACAGTTTTGAAGAACTGATAGAGCTTCCAATTATAAATGTATTTAGTTTAGATCACTAAACGACATGTACTGCCTATATACATGATCTAACTAACTGGTGTAGTGCTGTAGTGTAACGCTACAAGAGGGTCTTTCGAAAGGGGGGGGGGGTGTCGACAAGGTGTGGGGATTACAACAGTGATAAATTTGGGAAATTTCAATATTAATTTTCGGTTCAAGCATTTATTCATGTATTCATTTAGTGTTTTTAAAAGAAAAATTCTGACTGTCTCAATCGCGTTCTTTACGTTTAGTCTAGGACCTGTTTTAACTAGGTTTCAAGTTTTAACTAGGTTTCAAGTAGATCCTAGCTGTTTAACCATCGACAAGGTAAAACCTCAACTTTGTCCAAATTCGGCGCCATTGTGTCATCCCGTGTCGGTTGTCAACAATTCGGCCTCGTTATTATTTTTCCATCCAAGCCATTTCGATTACACTAGTAACAAATTTAACCCTTTATTATGGGTATGAAGATAAAAATATGAATAAAAGATACGAAATGCAGCATTTTACCTCCCTGTAAAATGTTGCTTACGAGTCTTTCAAAACATTCCGTACAAATCTCACGTGGGCAAAGTGACAGGCCGTGACAGGGGGGTGAATGTTTTTCACGAAGATAGAAGAAGCACATGTGGAAGAAGGCTGCGTGTGACAACAGGAACCCAAGCTGAGACTAAAAACTGAACTATTAGTGAAAGCTAACTCTAAAATACCCTAAACTATACTGTTATTTACTGAATACTACTTTTTTAAACTAATAACATATTTTTTTCTACATTTCTGTCCTCAGTTTTGTAAAAGTATAAACAGAAAAAAGTTCAACACTACTAACCAATAATATAAATGTTTGATAATATATACCTGTAGTTATTTTCATTAATATAATATTAGTAACATTCTAAAAATAACAAGTCAGAGTTGCAGTTTATACTTGACGTTAAAATATGAACTTTATATAATATAGTTGGACAAAAAATGTAGAAAAAATATGTTATTAGTTTAAAAAAGTAGTATTCAGTAAATAACAGTATAGTTTAGGATGTATTTTAGAGTATATTAAACTAAAGTTAATTAAGTCAGCTTGGGTTCCTGTTGTCACACGCAGCCTTCTTCTATCTTCGTGAAAAACATCACCCTCCCCTGTCACGACCCTGTCACTTTGACCACGCGAGATTTGTACGGAATGTTTTGAAAGACTCGTAAGCAACATTTTACAGAGTGGTGAAATGCTGCATTTCGTATCTTTTATTCATATTTTTATTTTCATACCCTTAATAAAGGGTTAAATTTGTTATTAGTGCAATCGAAATGGCTTGGATGGAAGAATAACGAGGCCGAATTGTTGACAACCGACACGAGATGACACAATGGCGCCGAATTTGGACAAAGTTGAGGTTTTACCTTGTCGATGGTTAAACAGCTAGGATCTACTTGAAACCTAGTTAAAACTTGTTTAAAATGTGCTTGATACCATTATGTCTGAACTGACTTACATATTTGGAAGGATTTCAACGAGTATCGGTGATAAACAGCGAAGTAAAGCGGCGAATTTGGCCAAATACGTCCATTTGCAGGAGGTAGGTACATTTCAAATTATTATTTCGGTCACAAAATATTTACTATTTTACAACAAAACAGTGGTAATATACTTAAATAAGTACCAATTATGTTTCTATCAAAAAGATTTTGGAAAAAAGGTAATGTAGGTCCACTGCTGTTTATCTGAAGTTGTAAGCCACAAATTGACGTTTGACAATGAGTATTGCATGGTCATTTTCTTGTGAAATATCAGTGCTAGGCATTTCACACTTACCAATGACCACCCCTAAAAGCACTATCTCTGAACCATATAAGCACCTCAGAATAGCCAAAGCTTTTATGGTTTGGTAGATAGCACCATGGCGAAAGCGTCCTTTTTGGATGTGGTCCGTTTCGGACGTTTCGCCCCGGATTGGGGTTCGGGCAGCGTTACCATGTTGACCGTCATGGTCAACTTGCCCTAAAACAGTTGAGATTATCTGTCCTAAATGAAATGCATACAAACTCATATACAGGTCCTGGACTAGTTGTACATTTATTGATATGGTTATTAAGATTTATTTAGCAAATAATAATCACTATTAGAAATTGCTCAAGTAGTAAAAATCATCACCACTGCATGGAACGCACCATTAAATTAACACGTATTATTATACATTCAAACTCGATCTATTCTCGTTTCTGATTGGTCAAAAAGCCCCGGATAATTCTCAATATCCGGTAGTTCTCACGTTATTTCCGCTGGTGACGTCATCAGCGTGGATCGAAGTTCGATCCAAAAAAACTATTATTGGACGCTGTCGAACCCAAGCCCCCAGCGCGGTCGGCAGTATGTATAAAAACCCGCGAAATGGCTTTTTGTAAATTTACCAAAACAAAATGGCTTCTTGTAAATTTGCCTTTACAAACGAAGAGAAAATGTCCAAATTATTGTCAGAAAAAGACATTGACTGCACCAAAAAGGCCAGGAAACAATACAAAACCATCTTCAACAAGTATTTATTGTTTTATTAAATGTTAAGTTATGTGTTTTTGCATCTTTCCCACCGGCCGCAAGTCTTGGCTTACTTGTCTGGTTTTCGTCTTTTTCTGTCTTTTGACCTCCATCTGAATAATTCTTGATATCATGCTCAGCCTCATCCAATAATTGTTTATTATTACATTCCTATATGTTAACACAATGTCTTACAAAAAACCAGACGAAATGTTTGTCGATAGTTATTTAGTCTCCAAAAATACAAGAAGGGATTTATTGCAAAATTTAAATAGTATATTTGAAAAAAGACCAAATTTAAAACTGGGGAGTCACCACTGGCACTGTCTGGCGAGCCGTGAACGAAATTACTTACACTTGCTGGAACCAGGGTTGAAACTTGAATAATTGCCACGATCGTAATCGTTTTCAAAAACTCCTCTTGTAGGGCTCGAGTTTGGGAGCGATTTTGTTGAGAGATGCTTCGTCCTTGCTTTCTCAAAGAACAATAGGCTATTCCGTATATTAAACTAGTAACCAAAGCAATCATAATAAATAATGTTTCGTATACTTTCAAATCAATTATATTGGCGCCAAATATCAGCTCTTTTACCAACGGGCAGAAGCTGAGAAACCATATTAATACAACCAAAATAGCTATTCTTTTTCCATTTATAAGTACGCGATGTTTAAATGGATGTATGGTCAAAATATAGCGATCAATTGCGATTGAGAACATAGAAAACAGTGATACCAACATACTTGTTTTCGCTATATATAAAAGTGTTGAAAAATATTCAGAAAATGTTATAATCATTAAGCCAACAGTACACGCAATGAAATCAGACAAAGCCAAATTCGTGACGAGATAAGTCGCAGAATTCCTGAAACATTTTAGAGGATCTTTTACCAAGCAAATGAAGAGGAGTAAATGCGACACGATACCAGCACAAAGTGTAAAGTATATTGGCAGATATTTTAACTGACCAGTGTTACAACAGGAGGAAACCGGCGACGCACTCGCAGAAAACCTGAGGCGTTTGGTCAAACGGGAAGCACTCTCCTTTCATATGAGATGTCAAATTATATGAAGCAGTTTAATAAACTCGTGTTATACACTTGTGAAATGAAAAGTTTGATTATTAAAAATATATCAATCGTATAGCACAACAATAAGGAAAGTTCTAATTAAGATGCGACGTGCAATTAAAACTGCAATGAAAAAATGAACTTCCATATTTTTCAAACCTGTAAGTATACGATTAATATTGAACCTTTGCACCTGCATGGGGCCGGTTGTACGAAGGCTGGATAACGCTATCCACCGGATAGTGATTTTTTCAACCTTTGTAAAATTGTCCGTTGATTGATATAATCCAGACTAAACCTTAGAATTATTAAATTAAGATTCTTTATTATTAATTGTGAAGTTCATATCCGTAGTGTTGAACAAACTTGAAACCGTCCCCAAGCTTGAAAAAATCATTATCCGGTGGATAGCGCTATCCGGCCTTCGTACAACCGGCCCCTGAACTTTTCTTTCACAGCGTAATGAAAATGTTACTTAGACAATACTATTATTATTACGGAGGAATTGTTGTTTCTATACCAGCTGTCTTTTTTCATTATTGCATCATCATTATAAAATTCATTTGCTTGTCAATTTCACTACAAAATGATCTAGTCTGCAGTCTACACTATTTAAACTGAAAAGTCGTTTTTTGGTTGTCGAGACAGTATTATAAAACATTTTTTCGATTACAACGCGTATTAAAAGTGTTTTGTGCACGTTTCTAAATTCAAAGGCGCGATGCGGCGAATTTTCCGTGTTTCTATACAGTTATAGAAACACGCTTCTCGACCAATCAACGCACGCGTACTATAAATATTATATTATAATATAATACATTACTTGTTTTGCCCATAATTACAGATTTATATAAGTTGTTTATTTATTTGAGATGAAACTCAAAACTGGGCTAGGGATCTAGTTGACACCGTTTAAGGCTTTTAGATGAAGATCCTTAGTTTACTATTAAGATAACAATTAACATAAATTATTGATATTAAGTAGATAGTTATAGTATATATTATCTATTATATACTATAACTTTCTTAAATACAATTTCAAACTTTCAAACATAATTAATCTAATCGCATTCTGGAAGAATTAGAAAGAGTGCGCAACTCCCCAATTCGTATTGGCATATTTTATCAAGAAGGGCCTCCGCCATAATTCTGCCCCTAACTACACCCTTGCAACTTCTAATTATCTGTATATATACACTAGAATACTCTGCCCTTAGGCAATGCGAGATGTCAGGGTATGTGGAAATTTTTGTGCCTGTACCGCAGGAGTGCATGGGTCTAGTTATCGGAACTGGGGGAAGAAATATTAATCAAATTAAACAAGAGACACAAACGAGGATTCAATCTTTTAATGGAAATACCTTGGGAAGAGAATCTGGTTTTATAGTCACTGGCAGGCCAACTGGTTGTGAAGCAGCACAAATGGCAATAAGACGTCGTGTAGTAATTATATCTCATACACCCTTACGAAAATTTCGCATCTCATTTTCACGTGTGAAATGCTATGTGGAATTGGAACATTTCACATACATGTGAAAATGTGCATTGCACATGTGCATGAAATACAGAATATTCACCTGTGGAATTCGAATTTCGCATATATTTTCACATGTGAAAATAAAGGTTCATATATGTGAAAAACCTTTTCACATGTGAAATTAAAACAGTTCACATGGCATGAAAAGGCATTTTCACATGTGAAATTATATGTGAAATTTTCGTAAGGGTGCACTCCTATATATCTCCTACAAAAATCGATTTGTAATTACAAGTTAAACCATTAAGACCAAAATTGCAACTGATCAAATAGTAGATCTTCAGTGCTATTTTAGCACCTCAAGTTTCTATTTGTTTGGAAATATATTGTATGTGGTAAGTAATCTATTACCCTGAAAATGTATAAAAAAATGTATATTAAAATGCATTTCCAATGCAAAACTAGAAATACATTGATGTAAACACCTTTACCTGATAATAACTGACTTAAATTTAACTTCGTCGAGACGAGACTTTAATTTTTTTTATACAGCGTATTCAACCTCGTTAGATAAAATTGCAAAAATCATAACATGCATGTAGCTGAGACTGGAAGAATTATAATATGCATACTGCATTTTTATTAATTATAACCTACTATCTAATAAACGCCTCCAAGTAACGCTCTCCTAACTTACAGAAGAAATTTTTATTCTACGTCTCTCTCAATAAGCGCCCCCCCTCCCCGAAAGAGAGAAAAGCGTTTCAGTCGTTTCATATTTCAACGTTTTTTTCATTCACCATATTATTTTGTCACAATGAGGTTTTTTTGTAGGTTTGTTTCTGTTCGAACTGGAAAGTAAAAAATTTATTTATCCATAATGGTCCCGTCTTCTTTGGAGAATCCTGGCTCTAATTTTTTTTTGAACCTCTGAGCTCGGGCCCATGTACCTTAGGCCCATGTACCTCTTGCTTCCTTTTCCCACAAACGTCTACTTCAACGATGTTTCCTTGCGAAGCTTTAAGAAATGTTGCCACTAATCTTGAAAGTTTTATTGGAACATGTCCTACCAAACGCATGTCTGGGCCATTTGCTGATTTCTCACCGGTATATACACCAACTGCATTCGAGCACAGTTAATAGTCATACACTAATGCTTCCACCCGGTTATCTTTCTCGCAACTTAAGACTTCACCTAATGAATATGAACTTGTTAAGTGTTAAGTAGACGCCTCTCTCTATTAAACACCTCTCTCTCATAAACGGCCCCCTTCCGAAGTCATTTTTTTAATAAACGCCTAGGGTGTCAATTAGAATAAATACGGTATCAAAGTATTCAACTGTTCAATCATTCATTTGTGTTAAACATATATAGGGAAGGGAAGAAATCATTAACTATGTCGGATGGGGGCGGCAACACTCTTCACAGCCTCACCTGGGCCCCATTTGCGACGTCTTAAAATTTTATAAAATGCAATGAACCTCAATCGTGGTTGATTTAATTGATAGGGGATGATGAAGCCAGGGTTTTGACTTTGGGGGGCTGGGGCAATACATACAGGTCTAAATTCACAATGATGCGAGAATCAGATTTACGGTCCTTAGTCTTGATGATAATGTAACATAAATTGTTACTATAATTATTGTTGTAATTGGTGGGGAAATTTTAAACTAAGCCCTCACATGAGTGATATTTAAATGAAGATCTCATATTCATATCCCTTGTAAAGTGTGTCAAATGAATCCATATTCCTCTAGAAGTGTGATTCCTTTATAGTCTCAGGGTTGATTTAATATTTTGGCTCGGTCCATGAGCATGAATCGATTAGAAATTTATAGTCAACAATGAAAATGTTGAAAAGAGCATAAACATTTCTCAGATAATGTTTTCGTCAAAAAATTGCAAATAGGACACTTTTCCTGAGAATAGATATATTTTAGAAAGAAAGCCAGATAATGTTATTTATAGTGGAGGAAGGGACTGCTCCATTAAGCATGTAGTGTGAAAATAGATTATATGACCTGCCCCCTTCAACTTCTGACTTTCTGGAAACCTCCCCCAACCTGTTTAAAAAAATCTTAAACGCCCCACCCCTATGGTCTCCCCCCCCCCCCCACCCAATACATTCCCTAGGTTCTAGAGCGTTATCGAGATAAAACATTGAAAATAGATGAGCATCTCCGTTCATTTCTTTTATGGTTGGTGATTTTTGAAAAAAATAACATATTCTTCCCTAGCATACACACACATAACTTTTCTGAACACTAAGTAAGGCAAGCGAAAGCAGAAACCAAACGAATTGAAATCCCACATTAGTTTAAGCATGAATTTGTTTGCTCTAGTCTGTAGTACAACACGAGTGATACAAGCTGGCATTAAATTATTATTTAAAAAGTCACAATTCTTTATTTAAACTGTTTATTTCTGCCCTTCCCAGAAAATGAAATGACTTTCCAAATACCTACTAAGCGTTTATATTGATAAACACCTAAAGTGGAGCCAGCAAATAAATCACATAAAAAGCAAAATATCTAAAAACACTGGTATCCGTAACAAATTGCGATATTACGTGAACCTACAGATGTTGAAACAACTCTATTATTCTCTAATTTATCCATATCTTACTTACGGAATAATGAGCTGGGGAAACACATATACCACCCATTTATCCAAAATTCGCGCTGGTCAAAATAAATGTGTACTAAACATCTTCTTCGCACATAAAAGAGAAAATGCCAGTACCTACCTCAATCTATTAGGAATACTCAACGTTGACAATGTTTTTAAATTGAATATTGCAATTTTTACATATAAAATCCTTAACAACCTAATTCCGTCAGTTTTTGCAAACTCCATATCCATTGCATCTACCTGTCACACGTATAATACAAGATTAGCGGCAAATCAAAACTTTAATAGACCAAAAGCACGCACAAATTACGGCAAACACACTTTTCTTTTTTCCTCATCCAATATTTGGGAAACGATAGAAACGATATTAAGCAGTCAGAATCAGAATCAGAATATTTAAATCTAAATACACAAGAAAACCTATTCTAAGCCAAACATAGAATCTAGACCTTGATCCAGCCGCACCAAACACGTCATGTTTCACAATTCTGTAAACGATTTCACAAAACAACAATTTGAAACGGTGGCCAACTCGAAAGCTTCTCAGCTACTTTGACCACTGTACACGATATAATACTAAAATTAACTCTCTTTTCTCTTCCTATTATAATAATGTTGTGATGTAATTAATGTGTAACTATATCCTTTGTAAAACATGTGAAATAAAATTTGAACCTTGAACCTTGAAGATTTAAGAGCATTGTCACGTGAATTCTTTGTAAATATTTGGTCAAACGAAAAGAAGCTGACTGTACCAAACCTACCGATCGTACCTATACAACGACTCAGTATTATGAATCTGTTTTAACTTCAGTAATTAAAAGCCATTTTTCACTGAATGGCTTGATCATGAAATGGCTTCTTCTTTGAAATCCATCTATCGTCCTTTCTAGAATACTTTCGGAAAATTGCTACCTGCAGTGTGTGGCTTATCTAACCTTCAATTCAGACCTCAAACAACCAACACCTGATCGTTAACAAAAGCCCTTTATAGTTGGATCACTTCAGAAAACATCACATCACTTTATGGTACCTCAAATTCTAGCTAGTTGTTTCAGCAGCGAATTCTGTATAAACATCAGAGATTGGTGACACAGCGGCTGATATATATGTACATTTTATCTCTGCGACCGAACTTTATAATTTCGCCTCTGTTACATAGTCGGTTACTAACGTCTCCTCCTTACATAACATCTAGAGACGACATATTCTATGGAGAACAGTGTAGAGCTGATAGAGATACCAGTATAAATATATTTAGTTTAGTTTAATTAGAACTCCTTCTGAAGTAACACAATAAGAGAGGAGCCTTAGTTACTGGTTCGGTACTTTGGGAGAACAGTTTTGAAGAACTGATAGAGCTTCCAATTATAAATATATTTAGTTTAGATCACTAAAGGACATGTACTGCCTATATACGTGATCTAACTAACTGGTGTAGTGCTGTAGTGTAACGCTAACAAGAGGGTCTTTCGAAAGGGGGGGGGGGGGTGTCGACATGGCGTGGGGATTACAACAGTGATAAATTTGGAAACTTGTAAATTTGCCTTTACAAACGAAGAGAAAATGTCCAAATTATTGTCAGAAAGGAAACAATACAAAACCATCTTCAACAAGTATTTATTGTTTTATTAAATGTTAAGTATGTGTTTTTGCATCTTTCCCACCGGCCGCAAGTCTTGGCTTACTTATTCTTTTGACCTCCGTCTCAATAATTCTTGATATTATGCTCAGCCTCATCCAATAATTGTTTATTATCACATTCCTATATGTTAACACAATGTCTGACAAAAAACCAGACGAAATGTTTGTCGATAGTTATTTAGTCTCCAAATATACAAGAAGGGATTTATTGCAAAATTTAAATAGTACATTTGAAAAAAGACCAAATTTAAAACTGGGGAGTCACCACTGGCACTGTCTGGCGAGCCGTGAACCAAATTACTTACACTTGCTGGAACCAGGGTTGAAACTTGAATAAATGCCACGATCGTAATCGTTTTCAAAAACTCCTCTTGTAGGGCTCGAGTCTGGGAGCGATTTTGTTGAAAGATGCTTCGTCCTTGCTTTCTCAAAGAACAATAGGCTATTCCGTATATTAAACTAGTAACCAAAGCAATCATAATAAATAGTATTTCGTATACTTTAAAATCAATTATATTGGCGCCAAATATCAGCTCTTTTACCAGCGGGCAGAAGCTTAGAAACCATATTAATACAACCAAAATAGCTATTCTTTTTCCATTTATAAGTACGCGATGTTTAAATGGATGTACGGTCAAAATATAGCGATCAATTGCGATTGAGAGTATAGAAAACAGTGATACCAACATACTTGTTTTTGCTATATATAAAAGTGTTGAAAAATATTCAGAAAATGTTATAATCATTAAGCCAACAGTACACGCAATGAAATCAGACAAAGCCAAATTCGTGACGAGATAAGTCGCAGAATTCCTGAAACATTTTAGAGGATCTTTTACCAAGCAAATGAAGAGGAGTAAATGCGACACGATACCAGCACAAACTGTAAAGTATAGTATTGGCAGATATTTTAACTCCAAGTAGGACATTTTTAACGAAAGAAGATATCAATGTTTTCGTTATGAGAGTTTATTATTGAAACTGATGAGCGTTACAAAAACATCTATATTAAAAAGGGGGATAGTGTACATAAATTGATGGACATTAAAATTGCAAATATTAAAATCATTAAAAATACATAAGTATTTTATATCAGATCAGTCATGCACATACTATCATTGATCTAAAAACTATGCTTTGATGGAGCATAGCCAACTCGGCCTCGTTTGCTCGTCGTCTAATTGTTAACTGACCAGTGTTACAACAGGAGGAAACCGGCGACGCACTCGCAGAAAACCTGAGGCGTTTGGTCAAACGGGAAGCACTCTCCTTTCATATGAGATGTCAAATTATATGAAGCAGTTTAATAAACTCGTGTTATACACTTGTGAAATGAAAAGTTTGATTATTAAAAAGATATCAATCGTATAGCACAACAATAAGGAAAGTTCTAATTAAGATGCGACGTGCAATTAAAACTGCAATGAAAAAATGAACTTATTAATATTCCATATTAACTTCCAGACGAAACCTTTCGAAGTTCTCATTGTCATTTTTCATAGTTTTAGCTTTCAGCGAACAGTCAACAACCGTATATTTGCTATATTACGCACACACACTGGCACCGCACATACGATTAATATTGAACCTTTGCACCTGGGGCCGGTTGTACGAAGGCCGGATAACGCTATCCACCGGATAGTGATTTTTTCAACCTTTGTAAAATTGTCCGTTGATTGATATAATCCAGATTAAACCTTAGCATTATTAAATTAAGATTCTTTATTATTAATTGTGAAGTTCATATCCGTAGTGTTTAACAAACTTGAAACCGTTACAAAGCTTGAAAAAATCACTATCCGGTGGATAGCGCTATCCGGCCTTCGTACAAGCGGCCCCTGAACTTTTCTTTCACAGCGTAATGAAAATGTTACTTAGACAATACTATTATTATTACGGAGGAATTGTTGTTTCTATACCAGCTGTCTTTTTTTCATGATTGCATCATCATTATAAAATTCGTTTGCTTGTCAATTTCAATACAAAATGATCTAGTTCTACACTATTTAAACTGAAAAGTCGTTTTTTGGCGGTCGAGACAGTATTATAAAACATTTTTTCGATTACAACGCGTATTAAAAGTGTTTTGTGTACGTTTCTAAATTCAAAGGCGCGATGCGGCGAATTTTCCGTGTTTCTGCATATATACAGTTTTAGAAACACGCTTCTCGACCAATCAACGCACGCGTACTATAAATGTTATATTATAATATAATATACATTACTTGTTTTGCCCATAATTACAGATTTATATATAAGTTATTTATTTATTTGAGATGAAACTCAAAACTGGGCTAGGGATCTAGTTGACACCGTTTAAGGCTTTTAGATGAAGATCCTTAGATTACTATTAAGATAACAATTAACGTATAAATTATTGATAATAAGTAGATAGTTATATTATATATTATCTATATATAATATAACTTTCTTAAATACAATTTCAAACTTTCAAACATAATTAATCTAATCGCAATCTGGAAGAATTAGAAAGAGTGCTCAACTGACAATATGACATGATGTCGTCGCATATAGACATGCTCTCGGTGCTCCTACTTGCAATAACCTTATATTTAAGTGTTTGTGTCTACAAGAAGAGTTTTATCAGTCCGGATGGAATCAGTGTCACGTTTGGGGAAAGAGATATTGCAACGACGGGTGAAACGTATACTTTTTCAACGATGTGGTTGCAGAAAAATGACAAGTATGTCGGATATTGCTTTTCAACGTCGAGGAAGACTATATTTGTTCTGATGCTGCTGATATGATGGTGATATTGAGTCATGCCCTGGCCCCGGCTCAACAGCAACAGCAAGTGGCGGAAACTCACTGGATAAAGCAACCCTGCAGAATCAAGTGGAGAACTTTAGCGAGTATTTTTCTACGGCTGTAAACAAATTGAAGGAAAAGTCGATAAGACTGATGAATTTTGTCTGGAAATGCCCGAAACAAATAGCATCACGAATCTCTCATGATTTGAAAATCCAAAATGTTTCAAACACATTTGTTCTCAGGGAATTGAGAAAAATGAAAAGGAACAAAGCATGTGGCGTTGATGACTTACCACCTGGTATGTTGGGAGATTGCTGTGAGCATGTTTATCAACCATTATCCCATATAATAAACTTAGCTATACGGACAAACAAAATACCAACGGCTTGGAAAATCGCGAAGGTGATCCCAGTCCATAAGAAAGGCTCTAGAGGTGATCCAGGAAATTATCGACCAATCTCGGTACTACCTGTTTTATCCAAAATTCTAGAGAAGGCAATACATCAACAGTTAATGGATCATTTAGAGGAGCAAAGTTTACTGACGGAACATCAGTTTGGGTATAGACCAAATAGATCAACGAATTTGGCGGCAATACTACTTGTAGATAACATCAGAGGAGAGGTCGATCGCGGTAATCTGGTGGGTACTGTGTTTATAGACCTATGTAAGACGTTCGATACACTTAGTCACAGCACTTTGCTTAGTAAACTCCCAGCATATGGAATAGATGGTAACGAACTGGAATTGTTTACTGATTATTTGTTTCAAAGGCAACAAGTTGTTTATCTGGGATCAAGTACATCTGATATCCGGCCAGTCTGTAGCGGGGTGCCTCAAGGTTCTATTTTGGGACCACTACTGTTCATTATATTCTACAATGATTTTGATGATTATATCCGCGAGAGTCAAGTCTTGATGTATGCCGACGACACGGTAATCTACACGGCTGGAAAAAGTGTTGAACTCATTGAAAAAACATTAACAGATGATTTAAAACATATTGCCGAATACTTTGATGAGAATGAGTTAGTCATTAATTTGAATAAGGGGAAGACGGAGGTTATGCTATTTGGAACGGCGAAGAGGATTTCACTACAAAGTCGACAGATGGAAGTTAAATTTCGTGGAACATCAATAAACAATACAGAAACATATACGTATCTTGGACATATACTCGATAAGAATCTAGCAATGCGAGATAATTTTGACAAAGCTTATAAGAAACCCTGTAATCGATTGAAGCTTTTGTCTAAATTGCGGTACTTGATGAACTCAGACACTGCATTAAGGATTTACCAAACGATGATTCAACCTATTATGACATATACGGGAATACTTAAATTGCATTTTTCAGGCACACAGATGGGTAGGATGGAATCGATTGAAAGGCGAGTGCAAAGTATGACTTCAAGCTCGGGAAATCTGGTACCTTCTACTGTGCAGAGTCTGCACAAACGAGCATGTAAGACAGTGAGACAATGCTTAGATAATCAAATATGTACCAATTTCCATGAGTACTTTAGAATTAATGAACATAATAGCAACACCAGAAATATGGGATTCCTGGTAAATATTCCAAAAGTCAAATTGGAATTTGCTAGGCAATCATTTTACTTTCAAGGTGCCAAAATCTATAATGATTTGCCTATTGAAATAAGACATGAGAAAAACTATTGCAAGTTCCTAAACATGTTGAACGAACATTTTAAATGATAACATTTAACATTTAGAGTGTTAGATTTTTAGCTTTTTACATTAATAGTAAATTTTAGGGTTTTTATATATAGGTTTAGCAATATTTTATTGCGATCTTGTTTTTCTATAATTTTTTTATATGTAAATAGGGGACACATTTTGATAGCAGTGTCGTTTTGAACACTGAAATGTTTTCATCCTCTGTAAAGATTACATAATAATAATAATAATAACTCCCCAATTCGTATTGGCATATTTTATCAAGGAGGGGCTCAGCCATAATTCTGCCCCTAACTACGCCCTTGCAATGGCAGTGGAATTCGAATTTCGCATATATTTTCACATGTGAAAATAAAGGTTCATATATGTGAAAAACCTTTTCACATGTGAAATTGAAACAGTTCACATGTGAAAAGGCATTCTCACATATGAAATTATATGTGAAATTTTCGTAAGGGTGCACTCCTATATATCTCCTACAAAAATCGATTTGTAATTACAAGTTAAACCATTAAGACCAAAATTGCACCACACGAATTAAATTAAATTGCATATACATTTTTAAATTTAGAACATTTTTTGTTTTTATAGTTTTCCCATTACTATTTGTGAAAAGGCATTGACTCGATTCAAAGCACTGATAAACAAATCATGATTACAGATGTCATGATTATCATGATCAGATTTGCAAAATCACATTTTTCCTAATATCGATTGGCTAGTTGAATTCTATGATTCTATTTCATTGGTTGGTTGACGTCAGCTAGCACTTAAATATGATTGGTTGAAAAGGATGCGATTTAAGCTCAAGATAATGCGATTTAAGCTAAAAGGTGCGATTTGGGAATAAATCGTACTAATTTGAGCCAATCAGATTGAAAGAACACATTCAAATTATTTGAAACACATTCAAATTAAAACATTCAAAATTAATATAGTAAAATTTGTAAAAGATGTAAAATGCGCACTTGATCTCGGATCTGAATCATATATTTCTACGAGAATTTTGATAAATCTCGTACTCAAAAGCCCGACGACTACGACTTTTGCGAGATGGCGTATACAAACAACACGCGAAAATGACGAATCTCGTACTCGTAGTCGTACTCGTAGTCGTACTCGTAGTCATTGCTAAAGCTCCTTAATCACAAAGCGAGCCAAATAAGTCTCGCAAACGCTAGAGAGTTAAATTAGAATGCCTAATATGTCAGAGTCGGCAAAACTACAAAATGACAAAATTTCATTTACACCCCCCCAATAAAACAGGGCTAGCGCCGCCCCTGGCTATTAGAAAGATACTTTCAAAATTAACTAATCTTTTGCCATGTGATTATTTTCTAATGTATTGAATATTTAGAGTCATTATTAAACCACTCTAAAGCTTTACGTTTTGGTACTTTGAGCTTCGAAGTGTTGACCTTTAATCTTGACACGGTCGAAGAGGCCTACCGGCGACTCTGGCTTGCATATATAATATACGCTGTCTTCCTGTTCCACCAACGTTAAAAATTTCCCTAAAAACGTTTTTACAATGAATTCGAAACTCCCTGCTTTGAAATGCTTATAAAAATGGATTGAGGCAAGACGATGAAAATGCTAGGATCATCCCAAATTGAAAATAATCTTAAGTCCATTTGACATCCAACACATTGCCATATTGAAACAAGAGATACATAATATTATCCGGTGTCTAGCTTACTAAAAATGTTACTAGAACTATGAACACAATCCTTATACTCCTTGCTTTACTTTTCATGATTTTTACCCGTTGTCTTGAGTCTCCTAAAGCGGTTTTAAGCGTACTATCCAAACGGTTTAAACTTTTCCTTATACGGTAGAAATTTATAAGAAAAATCACGGCTGGAGCTAGGTAATTGAAAAGACACGTATATATAAATATACTAGGTATGTAATCCCCAAGCCGGCGCGAAGCGCCGTGCGAGGGTACTAATTCCGCTCGGATATTTACACCCGGGTATGTGACAACATAGCGGAATGCAAAGTTGTAAGCCATTATGCAATGGACGGTTTTCTACGTTATGCGCATGCGCGATTTCAGGCCGAGAGAAAACTGTTTTGTACTCGGGATTCGGGGCATAAACAGACAAACAAAGTCTCTAAAACGAGATAAATGAAAATTATTTAGAGGAACAGGAGGAAAAAGCAGTCAAAAGACCGAAGAAAGACAAGATTTTCGAGTTTTGAAGAGTTTTAAACGCGTATAAGTGTCTATTTTGTATACTTGCTTTTGCCGTATTGGCATGCAGTATATTAATATAGTTTTGTGGATTTGAAAATGCGTATGTCATCCTGTGTGGTCAATACAACATTGATTAATCTTAAAAGGTATTTTAGTATTAATTCAAATACGTTATAGAATAAGAAACAACATATTAAATCTCAAAAACAAGTGCGAAAAGAAGTATAAAAATACTGTTTTGTGAAAATTTCGAAATGTTTTGTGAGACTTCTAAGGTTGAATTTTACAGTAAATCAAAGTTAAAAGAGTACGTAATAACATACCTACTTTATATAGTTGGGCAATTGATAATTTTATAGTTAACATTAACAAATCTTATCAATATTTTGTACAAAATAATAGAAATATACAGCGTTACCATGGTTACATTAATCGACTCAGTACTTCATGTTACAATAACTTTTGGGGGAGTAAATTGTGTGGTTCGAATGGGCGAGGGGATTCTGCATGCATGTATTTCTAGTCAGGCCAGAAGTAGCAACTTGATCCGACCGTCGCATTTGTAGATGTGTAGCGAATTCCAACTAAAACAGGCAATTGTGTGACAAACCCCACGAACCACGCTACAGCTATGTATACGTAAGTCTTCCTCGTTGTGCCCAAGCGTGCTTTAAATGGTTTCGAAATCGCTGCATGCCGTTCAAAGCTGATAACAGCCAATAAATATATAGAGACTCCTGCCAGCCCAAATTGAAGTAAATTTCCTGTGACTAGCTTGCAAAATATATTCCCTCCGACACCAGTAGGGTGAGGGAACGCGCTTGTAGTCATAATATACACAGGTAGACATATTATAGATAATGTCAAACCGACTATAGCTAGCGCCATGAGGTAGACATTGAAAGGGACATCTCGAAATCGATGCTTCGGTGATTGACCACTCTTCCTGATGACTAGAATTACTGTTGCGTTACCAAGCACACCAATTACAAGGATAAGACTATAGCAAGCCAATTGCCATGATCGTAACTCAAAGTTTGTCATTTTGTTTAAACAACCAGCTAGATATAAAGGTCGAATACATATAGTTCCGGTGTCAAGCGAAATTATGACTTCTGTGAAATACCTGACCAAGCGTATCGGGTCATGTTTTGTAAAGCAAAATACATGACGCTTGCTAAATATCTGACTCGGTCGAAACGACTTTTCTATCTTCATATCTTGGTTTATAACATGTTTGATGTTTATAATGAACGCTCTATGAGGTTTATAAAAGACGCGCTAGGGATATGGTAGTGTGCAACTTTGGACTTTATACATTATACGTATGTGTGGTTACTAGGGTTACTAGCTACAATGATGAATAACATGGCCTTGCCCCAGAGGAGGAATGAGGGTCTTCCCGAAATGCAACGCGCGCCGGGGCGGTTTATCATATATACTCAATTTCTCGGCCTGCTCCGTCATTGTTCGATTGTTGCTCGCTGCATTCACAACTCAGAGATTAAATGTAAAATATTAAAAAATGGCGAGTTTTCGCAGTATTACTGGGATGAAAGCTTCTGAATTAGATGGGCATGAACTTCTTTATGTTCATTGTGTGTCGAAAAACCCTGTGAATATGATCACAGACGGATTACCGTGCGTTCGACTAGAATGCTGCGAGGTTCATATAAGTTTTATGGATAGTTTGGACATTCGACGAACAGCCCTTATTCCATCAGTTGTTAAAGGCATAGAAATCGAAGAAATGTTCGCTCATTGCAGTAGCCCTGCATTGATAGAAGTGCATACCAGTTGCGTTTTCAAGGTGAGATGATTTAAACGCATGCTTTTAATACTGTATATACATAATTTTGATTGAAATACATTTTGTATTTTTCCAAAAAATAGAAACTTTAAAAACAGATAAGAAATACCTACAATGTGTTTACAGTACATAAATATATTTGAATAAGAAAGGATTTAATCAGTAAAAATGTAGTGAAAATTGATTATATATAAATATATTTGATATAATTCAGGGCATTATAAACACGTCATTGTTAGACTGATATTTAAGTCCTTTACCTTGACTTTGTTGTTATATTCCTACTCAATGTGTTTCTTACTTCCATGTGTTTCTTACTTCCATGTGTAGTTCCATGACCCCATTGAAATCAGGGATGGATGTGGCCGGCTATGTAATATTGTCATGTTGTGGGAGTTTGATATTTTACCATCACCAACATCCCAAGCAGTCCCTCCAGGTGACCTGGATATTCAAAATGATGAGCTGGATAATGTACTTCCACCAGTACCTTTAAACAAGCCAACTGAATGTAATTGTTTTAAACAACTACTAAATCCTGTTTGTTTGGCAAATATTTATACACACCGAGTGGTACAGAACGAAGACCTGTCTAGTGGTGCTAGTGTTGGTGAAACTGAGGCAGTGAATGTAAATGAAGTTGAGGAAATTCAACAATTGACAGAAATTTTGGATGTGGAAGATACTGCCGTTGGTGACAATGTGGATGATGAAATGTCTGATGATGAGGACAATAGTTCGGATGTTATACCTATGTATTCTGAAAAGTTTGTTGTTGTTGGATCTTGGCAAGAGAACAGATACCAAGCGGCGCTCACAAAGTGCATGTGGAGAAGATCATCAAACCTAGAGTTGACATTCAAAGTGGAACATGAACCAGACAATGTTCGCATTATTGATATGCCTGAGATGCTATTAAATTTAAGGTGGTGTATATATATGCCAGCTGCAAAAATTGTGATGGTTGGGTTTAAGGATTGGATGAAATTGTGGTGATGCCTATTATAACTTTCTTAATACAGATAAAAGTTGCTGCTTTCCTCTGTTTCTCTTTCAGTATATCTATCAAAGATGACACCTAGAGATGAAAGATCGGAATGATCCTTACATGGCAAGTTGGTTACCTGGCAAGTTGGTCTGGATTACTGGTACTATAGATACATGTATCAAGCAAAGAGATTAGAACAATACAGAGAACAATCATTATCTGGCAAGTTGGTTCCTACCATCCAATGTCTATCTGCATTTACTTACTGCTACTCTATATTTTATTGTATGTACAGTATGATTGTTTTGTGATTGTGCACTAGTTACATTCCATTGTGAGGAATTTATTTACCCTGTAGACCAAAACAATCAATATGCAACCAAGGCAACATGCAATAACTACACACAGACAATTGGTTATTAAAAATTGATTTATTCAATTGCATCTATATTAAAAAAACTGTTGCTTCATTTTCATTCCACCAATATGCATGGGATTACGCATATGGCAATACATATGAAAATGGTGCTTTTACTGTATGCTGGTCATTTTCATTCCACCAAAACACATAGATAGTGTAAGGTGGATTAAAACAAATATGAAAATGTGCATTTACTGCATTACCTACAAAAATGACACCACCTTAGCCACCCCTTGTCAAGTTCTAATGTAATGGTACTAACACCTGTATAAAAACTGCAAAACATAATAATTTATTATGCACATGTATTGGTAATTGAACAGTACCCTACTCTTGATGAGTAAAATGGTCTGGCATTATTATTAGGCAATCGAGACTAAAGTACAAACATATGGCACAATTGCCAAGCACACGCTGAGGTCATGTCATTTGTATATGTGGGTGGCAATTACTCAAAATACTGCTTTAGATTTGCATTTAGTGCTGTTGTATGAACAGTGGCCAGTTGTTCAAAAGCTTGTTAGCCTAACCTGGGAAAGTTCCCAACAGCTTGTTTATAAAGTTGAATAAATTATTCCAGAAATCGTTTCTACATCAAAAGTAGTTTCATTTCTATAGTTATGAAACAAACAATGGTACAGAAGTACACAACAGAGGGTTGAAAGTATTAAAGTAACCCGCCCCAGGGTTATCGTTAATAAAATGTTTGAACAACTGGCCCCAGTATCTAATTCATGATAAATTGCATTGTTAGTTATGTAAGTGAAAATTAAATTGTGTTTATGTTGTATATGTTGCGTGTGGTCATACAATATTTTCGAGAGCCTGGGTTTTATATATACATACATGCCAGTACTGCATTCACAAAAACATCAAATCAATACATAAATACTTGCAAGCATTATATGTAATCACTAACACCATACTTACTCATAACATTTGCCACAATATGGTACCTTCATACTTACACACCACATAGCATACAGCTTACATACAGTTTTCTAAAACACTATCACCAAGACAAGATAGCACAGATTGAGGCACAGTCCTAACAACTAAAAGCCATAATTTTTCCAGTTAAACACAGTAACATACAATAACACAACATACAATACTTGAACAAATTGATTATAAATTCAACTTTGTTATTAATAGTGATATTCATCAGTATAACACGAGAAGGAAAAACGATTTTCACCTCAAGAGTGAAAACTAATTGGGGCAAACATTCTTTTAGCTATTTAGCTCTTAATGACTTTAACACTCTTCCATCTGCTATAAAGGATACTTTCAAATTACATTTTAAATAGCTTCACCTTTCGTAGCTACGCTAATTCTTACTAATTATTTTTATATTGTATTGTTAATGTATATCTTAAACAGGGCCTCATTGAAAAACTCTTCGGAGACATGGGCACCCTGAATAAATATCATTATCATCATCATAATTATATTGATCATCATTACACAACACCAACATTTGTATCAATATGGTACCTTCATACTTACCAACCACACAGCATACTGTACATATTCCAAAACACATTCGCCAAGCCAAGTATCAGTGTACAGTAGTTGCTCCTAGTAAAAAAAATGTTTTTCAAGGTCAATCCATTACCTGGAAATGTACCATTAGGAGTGTTCTACTTAAGAGTATTTTACTCTGTCTAACATTGTTAGTACTGGTGAGAGGCATAAAAACAACCCTTAGAATATATACAATAAAGTAAGTTAAACCTTGCCTTGCACCTGATCCAAGGGAGGTCTAGAAAGCATCCATCAGCCAATCTTCTTCAAGCAGATCTTCTTCATCGACCAGATCTTCCTCCATTCTTTCAATGGGGGCTTCCAATATTGGAGGTTCACAACAGGTCTGTGAAGGCGATGACGGGCGGTGACTTGGTTACGTGCTGGCAAAAAGCAACGCCCTGCTGTGAATATGGAGGAGTCTTCTCGTCTGTTAACAGCTAGCCTGAGAATACGGAATGGATGATCTTTTGGTTCTATGTCGTCTGGGATCTCATCAGCTTCATTAAAACTTGGCAATTCTTCATCAAAATCTCTGAAGCGCTCATTGCTTGTCCAGTAGTAAAATGGCAAATCTTTGTCAATTCGTTTGCAATACTCTCTAAAGGAAAATATGTCTTATGTATATATAAACTTTGTGTATTTCCTCCATGTACAGTATGTATTCTATATCTCACAACTTTCCTCCATAAAGATTTCATATCTTTCACTGTAAAGATATTGCCAAGGAAACGGTGCAACAATGAGATAAATGCTTCTACATCATCTGAAGTGCCAGCTCTAGGATGTTCTGGATATCCAATTCTATCAGATTCTCTTCTGCGATATTCAATGCTTTCGATGTTGGTAGTGACAGCAATCACAGTCTCTCTTGAGAACCCACAAATTCCTTTGATTGGTCTAGAAAATAAACAAAATATTGAAACAATTCTACATATTTTCATATATATTGAAGTAACGAGTAACATGTTTCTATCATAATTATACCTGTTGATGTCAATGGTACCAAAATTAGGTGTTGTCTTATGCCATGGCATCCAGTCATCCAAAACCATGTTGAGCATAGCGTAGTTCTTTCTGCATCGCTCAAGCTCGGAAAGACCTCTACCATCTGCTGCCTCGTGCCATCCTGCAACAATGTTAACATACTCTCCTTCCTTCTCATAACCATTTTCACTGAGAAACTTGGCAACAAGGTACGATAACATTCTTTCAGCGTCAACCACAGATTGTTTTCTTTCACCAGTAAGGGCTACAAATGTCTATCCAGTTTTTGGATAACGCATCGCATCATCAAAGCCCTGTAAGTTGGTTCCAGGTGGCCCTGCTTCCCTTGTATGTTTCCAAATGCGCTTTAGAATGTGGCAGTGATCTTCCCTTTCATGAAATGCCTCGCCAGTCCCTTCAACGATCTCTGGGATGTAAAGATAGGTTGAAAAATCTACACCCTCTGATACATACTTGGCGACAGTTGCTCTGAATCGATATGTTGCAACAATGGATTTAAGCATATCGTCCTGGCTTTCTTCCACTCCATTTCTGAATGGATAAGGTTCATATCCTTCTGGAACTAAGGACATCCTTATGCACTTTAGAGCATCAAATAGACTTAATCCATCATGTCTCAAGTTATGCAGTAGGTTGATAACATTAGAAGGTATTGCTAGGTCGACCTTTTCTGTAACAGGCATTCCATTTCCATCAACTGGGGGGTATAATAAGCCTCTATAAGTTTCTGACAAATGACAACCTTCAAATTTCCGACAAACACCCCAATTCACATTTGGATATAGGCTGTTTTTAGCCTTTTCCCCCACCCAAAATTCCCACCATTCATTGGTAACCATATGGTGATAGACAGACTAAAATACTAAAAATATGTACATATGGGTGCACACCAATGCAGGCCGATGGATGCACATAAGGTTTCATACATATTCCCAAAAGGCAAATTTATGGCTCGCTGCATGTCTAAAAATGAATAGCATAATATGGGCATAGTAAATAGATATTACAGTACAGTACCTCCTGTCCTCACAAGGAATTTCAATAAAGATCCTCCAGATTTTTTGTTGACACTTTCACGAGCATCTCGTATCAGTTGCACCAGGTGTAATGGGCGTGTCTCTCCTTTAGTTCTCAAGCTGTTAAATTCCACATCAGTGACAAAACCTAGTTATGTAATTGGAACAAGAAAATTAAGTGACTGTGTAACCTGGTAAACTTCAATTGAAATTATCGCTAAAGTCACATCATAAGTACTAGTGTATCTCAGAATAATCATAATTGTGAGCGTGTATCACAATAATGTTGGGTTACTGTCGTTGCAATGGAAGTGTTTCTAAAATATTACATCAATTCATTACATAAGTTGATCAATACATTTGCTAAAAAATTGCTCAACTTCCTGTTTACTAGCATACTTGTTCCCAATTCGTTAATCAATCACTGAAATGAGACGCCATTGGTCGATTCACATACACAGGAAGTTGATCAATTTTTCAACGAATGAATTGATAAATTCTAGGTAATGAATTGATGCAATATTTTAGCAACACTTCCATTGCAACGACAGTAAAGGTATTTACTAAAAATACGACTTATAAATCCTACTGTCTACAAGGTGACTACATAAATTTGTTCAAACAATGCGAAGCAAAACAAATTCTGGCAATGTAATTGGTGAATGAAAAAATTTGATGCAAACAAGGTTTTTGCCAACCAAACACATTGCACAAATTTGCGTTCCGTGAAGAAAAATTGCCCAGTAGAAAACAAGATTAAGGCATGTGTCACATTAATTGCCACCGGGCCCACTTAATTTTTCCTAGTACTATATGTTATTTATAGCAAAATACCACTGACTCTCAGTTATAGTCACTCACTGCAAGAAAACTTTATAATGCATAAGATCTATTAACACATCAAGTTTTGGCCTACAAGGGGGTCTCTTCTTTAAAGAGGCAGTCAAGTTCGTTCATCACATGCACTCTGTGAACATCATATTTTTTAAATATATAGCATGTTTATGTTTGGACTTGACCAACCCTTTAAGGGTATTAAATATATATTTATGCCAAACATTTGATCTAAATGTTATGGTCAATAGTCGTTGCAGATGGCAAACGAGAAATATATATTCAATTGGCATGATTATATTTTACTCACCAATAGAAAGCATTCCAAAATTAGCCATCTCCTTTCTTATGTTATTTGTCAGCTCTCGCACAGTCTGGTCTTTCAACGAATGGTAGGGGAGATATTGAATCGGAAGACAGTATGGTTTCTTGTTGCGACGTTCATCAGATAGAAGAAAGACGAACACATGGGTTGCCGCAGGTTGTCTTCTTTTCACAAACAAATTCCTCAGATACGTCTCCCATTCAGATGTTTTATCAGACATGCTCTTTTGTACATGCAACACTTGAGAACTTTGGCCAACAGAGGCATTCAATGTTTTTACATAAGAAAGCAACCACTGGCATTGCTGTAATAGCTCACTATATTCCACTCGTTCCCATGAAAGTTCCATAAGTACCTTTTTTGATGGGTTTGGCGTTTTACTTTTGTCTGTATATGCTTTCTGTGCCTTCATTACACCTTGCACTAAAAACTGCTTATCAGTCTCCAGATCTACAGTGACTTTCTCAATAACATCTTTCACTTTCTCAATATCTTTCTGTGGTGATGCCAATTTCTTAAATGTCTTTAATCTTTCTTCATAATCAGTTCTTAATTCCTGAAGCTTTCCATCTCCTAAATCAGCATCTCCATTCCAAACACCTTTAACCGATTGCTGTAGAGCTGGTTTAATATCACATCCATCACCTTTGATCCAGAAACGCCCTGAAGGGTATGCAGTTTTCATGTCTTTTAGTGCTTGTTCCTAAAAATGCATAAAACAAATTGTTCAGCACATTGTTAATGTACAGTACTGTACCTACTGTAGCTGTATTCCTGCATTTTGATGTACAGTATGTAGATTATATTTTATCAATAATATTATTGATAACAAGCAGATTAATAATTACCTGTATTACAGGCTCATTGCTGAATTGTGATGATGCAGTTTTTGTTGCAACTGTCCTGGTTGAAATGCAGGCTACATTGACCTTTGCCTGAAATGGAAATGCAAAATTCAGTATACTGTTTTAATAATTAATACTCTATTATTAATAGAGTTAACCCAATATCTGGCAATGCACTTGAGATGCACCCAATGCCAGACAATTTTAATCGGCAGTAGAAGAGTACTGCCAATCGGTACTGTATAATAAACATATATAAAAGTTATAATATTAACAATACAAAACACTGACCATTATTGGATAGCCATAATGCTCTTCATCAACACCACTCCACATTGGTCCTCTGAACAGATGGTTGAAACGTGTGGGGAACTCCGCACACATACTTTCGTGCCACTGAAGAAAATCAGCAGGCATTTTAATCTAGATGATAATATTAATGTCAGTTTGCACCACCAATATTTTGCAATTTTTCTCGACTAGTACAGCTAGACAACAGACTACACATACTGATTGGACATTCCCTATACTGTATATGTATATCAATAATATCACTTTTGGTAGAAGTAAATAATACATAGTTTATGCATACAAAATGGAATGTTTAATATTTTCTCATGTACATAAGGCTTTACCTGTAGGTAGAAATTACAAGAAGTTTTTGGAAAATGAATAGACATGACTGGATGAGAGCATACATCTTTATATTTAAATTAAATAATTTTATAACAACATTTCGTACCTGTTTTACATGAGTGCAACTAAAGAACTCTATCTGATACTCAACAAGACCAAAAGGCATCCTATCCATTGGAAAGATGGGTTCACCAGTTGCAGGTTTGGTATTGCATAATGCCAAGGCGAATTTATACAATAGATTGCTTTTGTTGTTCTTTTGTAGCAGTTCCATTGCTTTAATAGAGAGTGAACAAAATTTGCCAGGATTAGATGTTATTTTATGCTCCAAAGCAATGTGTAGGAATAATTTGTTCAACAATGTTTCTAAATCATCATTTTCCAAAAGACTCGCAAGTTTGAACACATTTTCCAATGTAGGTAATGGTTGAGCATTGCTTGTTGATGGTGGTGGTGTTATTGTTTGAAGGGGTGTTGTTCCTGTTGGTGGTGGTGGTATTCTTGGTGGTGGTGGTGGTGGTGGTATACATGACGGTGGTGGGTGTGATATTCTTGGTGGTGGTGGGGGCGGTATACTTGGCGGTGGTGGGGGCGGTATACTTGGTGTTGGTAGGGGTGCCGAGGGTGGTGGTGGTGGTGGTGCCGAGGGTGGTGGTGGTGCTGAGGGTGGTGGTGGTGCCAAGGGTGGTGGTGGTGCCGATGGTGGTGGTGGTGCCGAGGGTGGTGGGAGTGCTGAGGGTGGTTGTGGTGCTGAGGGTGGTCTCTTATTAATCACTAGTTCTGCTAAACTGTCAGATAATGTCAAACCATAATGGATTTTAGCATCTTCCAATGTTGCAAACTTTTTCCTGTACACAACAGTTACTCGTGATCGCAGACGGCAATCTATATAAAAGGCATGAAAACAAGAATGAAGTAACATCATATCTATGATTGAATAATATTTAAAAAACATCCTTGATCTTACTCTTTTTATACTAAGGGATTTCAAAATAAGCCGGCAGCCGCTGAGTTACTTTGAGCTTTACCGCTGGCAACTGTGACCTGTCGGTCAAATTTTAGAACAATTTCAATAACAGACAACTTAAAATCCACATTACCGCCTGCTAATTTATTATCACAACAGTCTATATTGAACTAATTCTGAAATCCCTGTATATATATATTAATGAATTAGACATCTAACAGTAGCATTAACTTACTTGATAAGAGAATGTTAGAAGAAGTACCACATTTAATATGTTTGGCACCATCGTCCCAGAAATTGTTCTTTTTACCAAACGCTGGCCACTCTCCAACAGACATTTTTCCATATTTTGGATCTGTTTTGGCAATCACCATGAACTCAACAAATGCCTTGTCTTCCTCAAAGGTCCATTGATGAAATTTTACTGGGGACTTCTTTGTAGGAGTAAGTTTCCTCTTTCTGGATATCTTTCTACTAGGAAACTACAAATAAAACCGATTCTACATTCAATTATTAAATACGAAATAGCTTTCAGTTGAACAACAGTTGACACACTGTATTTATATTTATCTGTATATATACAGCAAGTGCTATAAATGAAACCTTTGTATAATTTTTACCTTTTGTGACATTCCAGGACTCTGAAACAAAGCTCGACTGGATGATGAATTCTCCGTACGTGCAACTCTTCGTGACTTGTTCAGAGGTTTTCCCGGCGTATCTCCTTTAGAAATATATGCCCTCTTGGCAATATCATTTTCCTCATCAACAATGTCAATAATATTATAAACATCGCTGTCGTCAGATTCCATTTTTCCCCGAATTCTATAATAAAATAGAAAAATACAGTCAGTACAGTTAAATATGTATTGCATGTATTAAACAGGAGAATCAAAATATATAGCAACATATAAGCGTATGTTTCTAAATACAATATAAAATAGTGCATCATACACAAGATTCCCTCGCGCCATAATGATCACAACGCGGTCTATTCCCACCATCTGCGTTAGAATACAGCAAAAATACCCCATTTTCAAACCGCGATTACTCCTCGATTTAGTGGAGCTATTTAAGGTTTTAAAGTATCAATATAAAGAACAAAGCTTGCTGAATATGATGACGTGATTTTTTCCCCGTTTTCCCCGTTTCAAGGTCACTTTTGTGGCGTGCCCTCCGACCCGGAACAAGCATAAATACAATGCGTAATTAACATAACTAAAAAGAAATATCTATACCAAACAAGTCAAAAATAACTAAATTAGATACCTAAACAAAACAATTATTAAAACATATCTTCCAAAAAATCAGATCTTTAGGGATAAAAATCGCAATATATTTCAACAATTTTTCACCTAACTTTGTTGAAAATCGCAAATGTGAATATTAATGAGATGCAATGCATTTCGGGAAGACCCTCATTCCTCCTCTAGCCTTACCCTTAGCCTTAGGATAAAATAATTAACATCCATTTCTTGAAGTCACATAATATATTAAAGTTTGCCATGCCCATACAGTATTGTTTTCTGTATAATGAATTATTGATAGTATATAGAGTTGTTATAAGAAGTCTTTAAAAGACGTTTTAAAAGATGCGGAGCTGTGTAACTTACATTATACTCATAAATCGATCCCGAAAAGTAATAAAAACAATCGTAGTGTATTGCCCGTCGGACAGCGCCGCATGTTAATTGCATGTTACGTAAACAGAATTAGCAAGTTGGTGGTCGCAAGCTTAAACTGTTTAAACCAGCACCGTTGTGTATGGAAAGTTAGTAATAAGTTAAAAATGGTGCATAGGAATGTGCATACTTGATTTTGATCTGCTATCAGCAAAAAGCTTTGATAGTTTCGGGGATTTTTACGAAATGAGTTCGTCTATTTCAGGGCCGCTTTATTATTGCATCTCGATTTTTCAATTTTCCAATCTCAGTTGCTTAAAGTAATATTTTTCGCGAACCAATCGATCAAATTTAAAAAGTAAACCATCGTTGGAAAGCTCAATGGCTAAGCTTTCAAATGAATGTAAACATATAGGCTCTACTGCTATAGTCTTCTTAAAATCCACATTTGAATCGAGAATTGCGTTTTTTTATACACCCTGTACAAAGCCATTATAGAACTGTAAAATCGTGCGACTTTTTCAAATAAAGTAGTCCTCTCAACTGAGAGCGAGAACTCATGAGACTGAGGTCTATTTGTACGATTTTGTACCGTATACAGCGTGCATAAAAAAACGGAGTCCATCTTTTATACTTAATGGCCTGTTCTTTTCTCTTTCGAACAAGCCGTCATTGGTGTCCTCAGTGCAAGTAATAACTGCACAAGAGAAAATTTAGTAGAACCTACAATTTAAATGCCGCATGCATAATTATGCAATTTTACTAATGTTATTCCATATAGTCGCGTGTCAAATTCTTGAATTTTGTTGTTTAAACTTCTTTATTGCCCTTGCCACACGAGAAAAAGGGTTAAAAATAATGTAATAACTCTTTACAAGATATTCGATAGTTTTATTTATTGATACTCCTAAATCCAATCCACAAATTACCGTAAAACAATTTGTCCATCATCGACAAAAACGCCGTCGATCGCACGGCAATGTAAACAGAAATTGGCAAGTTGGTTCATGCTTAAACCATGGTTTAAACCACCTTTAAATCACCTTTAAAGCATGTAAAGTTTGTAAATGAACTCAAAGTAGTGCATGGAAAGCCGTAGTTTGGTTTTGAGGATTCATTGCAAAAATGTTCAATTTTATCGCTTTGTTGATAAAGATACATTAATATCAATTATTAATATTCAATTTTCGTAAACTCGCGTTCTTATTGGTCAATTTGTACCACGTGTGTGCATTTTATATAGCAACAACGCACGGCTGTGCCGTTATAGTTTATATCAGCACGGCAAGATGGCGCCCGAATTCACGAATGGAAAAGTTTATAAGATTTCGTTTATTTTAAACCGAAGACAATCCCAAAACCACGAAGTGGCCAAATTTCTAAAATAATTCCGTATTTAAACGTAAACATGTGTTGTTTATTTAGTTTATTTTACGAATTTACGGAATATAAGTTGTGAATGAGTGGCGAAGCGGCGAAGCCGGTTGAAAATATATTCGTAATTCGGCAGACAGATTCAAAACAACAACAAGGTTGTTTCTTATATAAAAGCTATTTGTCGTTTGAAAATATTCTTAAAAACACTTTTGAATTTTATCAAAACTAAACAAGGACCTAGTAAACAGTTAGTTCAACAAAGTTTATAGAATGTTTTTGCTCATAATTCATAAATAAAAAAATTCCTGCCAAAGCGTTTACTCAAATTGAATATTAAAACGTTTAAAGCACTCTTTGTTCGTGCATTATCGTGATTTACAAGCACTCGTTCACGAACAAGGAACTCGAAGTTTAATACTGCATTCGACTGCGTCTCGTGCAGTATGAAACTCTCGTTCCTTGTTCGTGAACTCGTGCTTGTAAATCCCGATAACGCACTCACAGAGTGCTTTAATCCTTAATTATCGCATCTCAAATTTTAGATTCTCCAATCGCAGTCACTTAAAATATTATTATTCGCAAACCAATCATTCAAATTTGAAACGAAACCCACCACTAGAAAGCTGAATGGCTACGCTTTAAAATGAATATAAACATGAACATTTTACTCTAGTAATCATTTCAAAATTTACATTTGAAGCGAGGACTCCGTTTTTTTATACACCCTGTATAACTCTTCTGTTAAATGGAATGATCACAAGGACTCAGCTGTTTCCAAGGCTTCTAAACGCCTGTACATTACCCGTGTCTTACGTCGAGGTATAGTGTCGCCGTTGAAGATTTAATAGAGATATACT